>BMAO01014430.1:0-16050 GCA_019973975.1 Trichonephila clavata | reverse complement strand
GGCTCCATCTGCGAGATCAATAAATGCACTATTAAAGCCATATATAGCAATCGATAAATAACTGTTTCTTTTTCTGTCATAATTTTTGCTTAACCGATTGAGGACTTTATTCTTTTTTAGTTTGAATAAAGGTCCAAATAAAGTTCAAATAATAAAATCTATAAAAATACCTCATGAATCAAAAAGACAAGATTTAATACCGACTTCACAATGAATTTTCCATACTGGTTATTGTGTAAAAAGTGTTTACAAAATCAGAAAAGTTTGTACTGTACTAATATTCGCCACCCAGATTATCTATAATGATTATTTAGAATTTCGTTGTTTGGTCTCTATAAAGAACAATTGTGTAGCTTTTTTTTTGGATTGAGGAATGAGCTGAGCCAGAAAAATTTTACATTAGTCGTTGACTCTTCAAAACATTACAACACAAAAAATAATTAAACTCCTTTAAGATATTTCAGTAGTTTTAAAGCAAAAGTCGTGAATCAGTTGGGGGGTACAAAACACGGTTTAACAAAAGAGCATCATTTTGAGCTATGGGAAAAGGAAGGCGAAAGAGTACGGGCTGCATCATCCAAAAATGATTCAAAACAGCAAGGTCTATCAAAAAAATGCCCTTTGATAAACATAACTTGACAATACAAAATTAAAGAATTGAATTTGTGTTATATACAAGAAAGTTGGAAGAAGTATGGGGCCCTGGTAGCCGAGTGGCCATGGTAACAAACTAGCGGTTAACGTTGTTGTAGCTGAGTCGTGGGTTCGAATCCTGATGCCCCTAAGTACCCTCCACATAGTGTGGCTGAAATGCATGCTGAATCAATTAAGGCTTTAAGTCCTCTTGGCGGTGTAGTGTGCCAATTCAGATATCGTCATTTTTACTTGAACACATGGCTCAAAATTACAAAATCATTCGCCAATTGTGCTCTAGAGCTTTCTATAAAGCGGAATCTCTCTCTCTCTCTCTCTCTTAATGCACAATCAATCGCGCGTATGCAGAGAAATATTGTGAGAATCTTATAGAAAATTCAATATTCTTCTAAATTAATTATTCATGTATTATATATATATAGTAAAATTGTATACATAAATTAATAAATGCATGTTCATCATGGATTACTTATTACGTATATTTAATAACATAATTCTTGGTTTTTATCAAGACACTGAATATTTCTAACATAGCACTTTTTAATAAGAGGCTCATGCGGGGCTTTATATTCTTCCGTTTTCTCA
The DNA here is from genome assembly GCA_019973975.1 of Trichonephila clavata. NCBI lineage: Eukaryota > Metazoa > Arthropoda > Arachnida > Araneae > Nephilidae > Trichonephila > Trichonephila clavata. The sequence continues at coordinate 14,811 of BMAO01014430.1, read as the reverse complement.
ACAGAATGGTGTGTGTGTGTGTTTAATGTTTTCTTTCAATATTATTAACATAATTTCCTTCAATGTTAATAATTTCCTTTTTTAAAAATTTTATGCGGTTCATGGTAAATTTAAAATTTATTTTCTTTCATCCATATTAGTTTCATTGAATATCATTAGTGTGAGGATCTTATATATAATATCGAATACAAATATACATTTAGAAATCTCAATGATGCTTCGTATTAATATATTTTGTTCCTTCAATTGTCTCAATATAATTAAATATCTAAATATTTTCTCGTCTTATTTGACAGAAAGCAGTGCAGACTATGGATTGCATGCTTTTGCCTATTCCAAAATTAAAAATTCCAAAAAAAGTTAAGAAAATTTGAAAAAAAAAGAGAGGGGGGAGGGATGATATTTTGTGGTAAACAATATAACAGTTTTTTATAAACACATAATTTTCTTAAATTCTTATTATTCTCTTCGATTTAAATTAAATATTACTTCCACAGTTTATTTCTTGGACAAATAAACTTTTAAAAAGTATTAAAAAGTACATTGTATTCCATTCCTAGCTATACCTTTCATTTCTTTCAGAATACTGTGGTATTTCCCGAGCTGACATCTTTAAAAACAAACTTTATGAAAACTTCTTGTTGTTATAATTAAAACTTACCAGTTAATTTCTTCTAAGACTAAGAAGTTGGTTAAAACATTAGTTTGTCGAATTTTCCTTGAGTAATCTTTTTAAGACCTTCTACTTGTGTTTCGAATTTCTCAAAATTTTCCTCTTTAAGCTGTAACCCCCCCCCCTGTCTATCCTGTGACCCGGCTAAAGGTGTAGGAGGAAGTGAAGGATGATTCGACATGATAATTTCCAATTATTTATTCAGCACTTTAATTAACTCAAAAACAAATCAATGAATCAGAATAAATAGGATGTTTCCGATTAGCTAACGAGGAAAGGAGACGAGAATCGCATTTTTGGAGAATACTTCTAATAATTTATCCCTTTATATTAATCAATCTTCTACCTTAATATTGCTTTAAACGGTAGATATGTCACTAATTGCCCTTAGACCTCTTTATAATTTAAATATCCAAACGTACGATAATGTGACTAATACCTGAACTGTAGGCAGTCTTTCTTTTAATGCGTAATCCTTCAATCTCTTAATAATTCCAACTTCTTATCTTTATTCTCTCACACGGACTTATTAACTCTCTTCCGTATACCTCTTCTACTTATCTCACTAAATTACGCTTTAACTAACTAACATTTTCTAGTAAGCACAAACCTGAACTATATATAATAAATTTAATTTGTATATCAGGGTTTCTTCTCAAGAGAAGGTTGTTGCTTATCATAGCCCAAAGATTTCCCCAAAGGGTTAGTTGAAGAACGCGTATAGATCCGTCACAAAGCACTTTCGTCTTTATCCTTCGATTTCTTCAAATTTGTCTGACAAATTATTACCACGGCTGAATGTTTTGGCTGGATTTGATTTTGCTTGTTGTTTTCATGGACAATAAATTTTTAGCAATTCTACATATATTCTATTTGTTAAGGTTTTATCTATTATAGCAAAAAGAAACTATTTAAGTTATTTAAGCAAAATAAACGTTTTAAAGTAATTCATGTTCTAAATTTCATTGTATTACAATTTGATTATTACCAGTTGTGACGGATCTATACGCGGTTCCACTAATCCCTTCTTGTCTCTTTAAGGAAAATATTTTAAACAACCAACCATCATCGAGTAAGGAAACGTGATTATGTAAATGAGGTATATATATAAATTCTGTTTTCGCGACTTGGCAGTTCGTTGTTGACACGTTGTGTTGACAGGCTGAAGTTGATACGTTCGAGTGTGCAAGTAGAGCTAACATAAAGTTGAGAATTAGTTGTTAGTTGAAGATTGAAAAGGAGTGGAATTAGTTAAAGATTACAGAGCGTGGAGACTACGACATTTGATCAAGCCGAAGAGAGCATCTGCAAGTTTCCAGTGTTTGGATCCGGTGCATAAACAGTTCAGGTACTGTGCGTTTGATTAAGTAGAAGCTATATATATATACATATATATATATAGTTATTAGAGTGCGACGTAGTTATATTTGAGCGTATTTAAGCTGTCTTAGATTCAGTTGAGGGTCTGTAGTAGTATCCCCGTGTTATAGAATCTCACCTCCGCACTCTACTAATATCATACACCTTAATGAGAATTGTATTGTGTCTGATCTATAATAAGAATTAATAAATTAATTAGATTGAAAACCGTCTGTGGATTATTCTTTTCTCCCACACATCTAGCCGGGTTTACAAGTAGACAAGAGGGTTCCGAGGTAAGAGGGAACCAAACGTTATCACACAGTGTGTTCCTAAAAAAGTGGAGGTTTTTATTTTAGCTTTACAAATGAAACTTATAAAAAATGTTATGGGAAATCATTGATCAGTTTTTAAGATATGATTATTTACGAAGCATTAAAAGAGTAATAGAGTTAAATATGCAATTTCTTTTATATATAAAACTTGTTTATAAAATTTTAGAGTAATAAAGCGTTTTATAAACGTTTTTTTCTATGCTTTAATACTAAAATAAAGATGTGTATCTTTGAATGATATATTAATTGTATTTAGCACCTTTAAGGCTGTAGCGTTTTATTCCCATTCAAGGAAAATAAGGCACTGAATGTTGGTTACATGTGTTATAAAAAGATCCTTATGATATGTGTTGTTGTCATTTGACATTTGCTTTCACACCGTCAATAAACACATTTAAACTTCCTTACATTTTTCTTTAATTTTAATCCAAAGCTCTCTGGAACACAAGAAAAATTGTTATTAATTTTTTGCAACATTTTTTTACTTTAGATATCAAATGTAAGTATTCACATTTTGTTTTATACTTTTTAATAAGAAATGCAAATGTCTGATTATGTGACCGACTTAAAACAAGTAATATAAAAAAAAAATTAAGTCAATTCCTACTTAGGTCAACAAAGAAAAATTTTAGCTCTTAATTACTTTATTAAATAATTACAATTAATATAAATATGAATATACATACGACAGAATCACAATATTAAGGAGCAAAATAGAAAGCGATTTTCCTTTCTATATATGGTGTTCAACTATTATTTTTGTTTGTTACTATTTATTCATTCATAAATCACATTTTCAGAAATTATGTCATCCCATGTAGGATTCGAACCCACGACATTTGGATAAGAAGTCCAACGTGCTATCCTTTGCGCTACAGGGACACAACGAGTGTTTTTCCTTTTTATACATGGTGTTATATTATTTTTGTTTGTTACTATTCATTCATTAATTAATGAATTAATATTTGAAAAAACTGTATTAACATTAAGTGCTTCCACTATAAGTTTAAAAAAACTATTTGAAGAGTGGATGCATAAAAAGTGTTTTATTAACGATTGAAAATTTGAGCAAGAGAGATTTATATATAAATATATATATATATATAAATATATATATAAAGATAGAGTGTGTGAACTAATAGTAGGAATTGAAAAAGAAATTCATTTAGGTTATTTCTTAAAATGAGTTTTTATTTTTAAGACCATTTTTTTTCATGGGAAGTATGCTTCCCACAGCCTACTGGGAGTTATTCAAAGGTAAGATATCTTATGTTTTGCATTTCTTTTTATATCACATCACGTAATATTTATATAAAATATAATTTGTGAATGCTTCAATCTACAAAAAAAATTATAAAATGGATATAATTTGTATTAAAAAATTTAAAAATTGATACACATTACTTTCCATGAAATTTCAGAAAATGGGGCATCAACACATAATGGAACATTGTAAGCTGCACAAACGTATTTTGTTCTCTTCTCATGTGCTTTAGTAGAGCACAAACGACAATGTCTGTAAGTTTTTTTTGTTGCAAAATTAGCATATGGTTACCAACATTAGTCAATCGTGTGTCATCTGGAACAGTTTTCTTGCTGCTCAGGAAACTTACAAGTAGTGCTTTGTGTTTAAGTCTTGCAAATCCAGAAATCATTTGTGCTAGCCGAAGTGCTATCAGCACAAACCATAATAGGGAAAAAAGCTTCCCATTAACATTTAAAAATTAGTGAAGTTGCAGAGAAGTGTACTTTCTATGGCCTTATAAAAGGTTAATTTGTATTTACATTTTTATAAAAATTAATATATTGATAATAATGATTTTTTAACTTATTACCTTTAGTAAAAATTATGAATTTATACAAGGGGTGATCAAATGAAAAGGTACGAAACGACACGGTGGGTACAAATATAGACTTTATTCAAAATATACACCATAGGCCTGAGCACAACGATCCCACTGATGAACAAGCCGCAGGATTCCTTGTTCCCAGAATTCCTGTGGCTGTGACGAGACCCAGTCCTTTACAGTGTCCTTGAGTACGTCGTCCGAGTTGAAGCGCTTTCCTTTCAGGTGTTTCTTCAGTGGACCAAACACATGGAAATCGCAGGGTGACATGTCCGGACTGTAGGACGGATGGTTCAACGTCTCCCATTGGAACTTGTCCAGTTCCATTTGTGTGACTCTGGAGACGTGTGGACGCGCGTTATCATGGAGCAGAACCACACCCTCCGTGAGCAGCCCCGGTCTTTTGTTCTTGATGGACCTGCGTAGGCGTCGGAGTGTCTCACAGTACACATCGGAGTTAATGCTTTTTCTGTGCTCGAGTAATTCTGTGCTCGCATCATTTGGACGCCGCTTTTTTATAAGAGCCTTTGCTCTCTCTCCTGCGCATGCGGGCACCCGCGCATGATCCGATCCCAGTCAGAGTCTCCAATGGCATCCCGAGATGTCTCGCTACATTCTCCCTTGGCGGAATATGCAAATATTTAACTGATTCATTTTTATGTCGTTTCGTACCTTTTCATTTGATCACCCCTTGTACCTAATATTACTTTTTATTTTATTTAATTAAGCATTGCTAAAATTAACATAAACCAACTTACAACAGAATATCTGAATACAAATTTACATGTTACAAACCATAAATTAAGTAGCAATATCTTTGATAAAAGATGATGCTTTTTTTAGCATTATTAAAGTTACGTTCTGGAATAGCAATATTCATAATCAAAAAAGGAATATACATCACCCCTGGAGAAGTGGATCTGGCAGGTGATGTAATTTGATGTGTAACTGAAAGCTATAAAAGTGTTGGTAGTAGTTTGTCAGGTCATATTTATACGTCAATGAGGAAGTCAAAAGAGCTTAGTGGCTTTGATCGGCATTATAGTGGGATGTTTCCTTTGTGATGAGTTAGGTCTTGTGAAATTTCGAACATTCAAAACGTCAAGGAAGGGAGAACACACACACACACACACACACACACACACAACACACACACACACACACACACACACACACACACACACACACACACACACACCATTGGTACAAAATCACACGTCCTCATTGGCAGCAGGATTGATATTATGTAAATAAATAACAAATTCAACAGTTAGAATACACACGCATGATCGTGCTCAACACTCATCGGAGTTGGAAGGTATGAAACTTCTGTTGTAGAATGGGGAAAAAAAATGGTTTATAGGGAAGGGGGGGGGAGGGGTATGGTTCCTCATACAGACGTACGGGCTTCGCACCGTGATTTTACATCGGAAATAAGGGAGTTTATGAGTTCATGGGGCAATTGATCTCTCTCGTTCAGAAACTCAGTTATCAGGCCTTTGATGATATTTGGAGGGGGTTGCAATTGTTTTCCCCAAAGAGTCCCACGCAAGCTCTTTTAAGATGAGGTCTGGAAATCTGACTGGCTAATCCAACCGGTTAATATCCTCACTTTCCAGAAATTTGTTGACCAGATGAGCTCCACGTGGACTCGCGTTGTAATCCATTAAAATAAAATAAAGGCAAACTGTGCCCCTGAAAAGCTGAACATAGGGCTCTAAGACTTCATCCCTGTACCTCATAGCAATCACAGAGCCTCTTTCAAAGTTATGGAGGTGTGTGCGGCCATCCAACGTGATGCCTGACCAGACCATCAAGCCTATGCTACCTTAGATAACGTTTGTGCCCAATGATCTCTGCTCTAGTCTCTATGATCTCTGCACCATTTTATACGGAATAATGGACAAGATTTTAAACGGCAGCTATAATGGACAGATGGCGATCTCCTCGGGCCGTCGTGGCTCTTCGATGAGCTTGCCCAGACATTCTCTCAACGGATTCGATATCCTGAAACTGTTTCTATAAGTTGAAAACAACAGTGGTGTTAAATTGAATTCTCTACAAATCTGGATTTGTGACTGGCCTGCTTCTAATTTAACCAGAAATCGCCACCTCTTTCCATCATCTAAACATTGGTGGTTTCTCGTTTTTACTATTTGAATTTTAATTTAACTGATTGCTGCAAAGAAATACCAAGAAATTTGGCGAGGTGTGCTGGCGAACGAAATGCGTATTTTGGCACCCGCGCTTATAAATCTTGGCATTCGTCTAGCTCTGTCCCAACACACGTTTACGTATTCAACATACAATATATATATCTTTGTTTTGAAGCAGCATTTTTGCATTTCAATCAAATAGTTTCATAAAATTTGACAAAATATGCAATATTTCTTAATTTTGAACACCAGTGTATATACAGATGGAGGACAAAATAATACGAAAATCTGTGAAAAATGTTTGATGTATTTCACACCTGTGCGGTACAGCCCCGCCACCTTCAAGAGAAGTCTGCCACCAAGTGAGCGTGAAGAGGAAGGTATCAGTCTCTCAAGAGCATTCATCTGCGTTGCATGCGTCTATCAAACTTTCTGTTATAATTTGAAATGTCAGACCTGTTAGAGTTCCAAAAAGGAATGATTGTTGGAGCGCGTTTAAGGGGAGCATCGATTACGGAAGCTGCAAAGCAAACCTTTTGGGGTTTGCATGGAGTACGGTATGAGCCGTTATGAAAGCGTACACGAAAGAGGGTAAAACGACGTCTTCAAAGCACAACAGTAGCCGAAAGTCAAAGCTTGCTGATAGGGATAGACGGGTCTTGAAGCGCATAGTAGCCCGAAAGCACAAGAAATCGTTATCCGAGATAACATTCGAAATGAACAGTCATCTCCAGGAACCCCGTTTCAACAAAAACTGTCAAAAGGAACTTCATGTTGTGAACATTTATGGCAGAGTGACAATTTATAAACCCTTGATGACATCAACTAATTCTTTCAAGCTACACCAATGGTGCAGAGATCATAAAGGCTGGTCCCCACAGCAGTGGAAACAGGTAATATAATCAGATAAATCGTCATTCACCCTATTTCAGACGACAGGAAGCGTTTATGTCTGGAGAACGCCCAGAGAAGCGTTTAATCCTGAATGCCTCTTGCCGACTGTGAAGTATGGGGTTGGCTCCATTTTGGTATGAGTGCGATATCTTGGCGTGGTCTTGGACCACTTGTTATTCTGCATAGGAAAATAAAATCCAATCACTATCTAAGCATTCTAGGGGATCATGTCCATCCTTTTGTGCAATATGTATTCCCTTAAGAGAGACCGCTTTTTCAAGTCGACAATGTCCCTATCTAAACTGCCAGGTGTGTTCAAGCGTGTTTAGAAGAGCATGACGATGAAGTTGAACATCTTGTCTTGCCCCCTCAGTCTCCAGACTTGAATATTATTGAACATGCATGGGAGGTTTTTGAAGTTCAAACTTCGTTCCAGATTTCCACCTCAATTTTTGGAATTAAAGATTGATCTGCAGGAGAAATGGCATGATATTCCTTTAAATATTGTCCATGACCTTAATGCATCTATTCCACGTTGCATTAAATCTGCACTTCAGTCAAAGGGTGGTCCAATCTTTAAGATTTTAATAAATATTTTCCATTATTTCACAGGTGTTCGTATTATTTTGTCCTCCACTTGTATATATCTGCTTTTTTAAATTGCTTAATAAAATGTTTGGAGCATTTCTTAACAAACAATTCTTCCACGGTTATTTTTCATTTCATTTTAAAATAAAACAAGTATTTCTTATGAACCTAAATACTGTAGTGCTTAAATTTATAAAAGTGAAGTATTGTTAATTGTTCTAATGCATTGTTAATTGTTCTTGATAATAATATAAAAAAATCAACTAGTGAACAGCAATAAGCGTGGAGGTATAAGTACTTTCCAAAAAAAGTGAATTTTTAGAATATTTTCCATTTAAATCTATGAATGGTATTTCTATCCTAACACATTTTGCTCAGTAAAAAAAGCAGAGATTTTCTTCTGATTTGAAAAGGGTCTAAGAAAAAAAACGTAAGTAATTTTTTTAGTTCTGGGATATCTAGTTGAATGTAAATCCTTCTTTGGGTTTGAATAGAGATGAATGACTTCATTCATTATGCAATAGCGTGGTTATAGTAATGGCTACTTTAATGTTGATAGATCTGAAGTGGTATATATTTTCTATGTGTATGTATGTTGTTTCCTTCTTTCTTATTTTTATCAAACAATTTACGCTTCTTTTTTTTTGTTTTTGAAAATGTAATTTCAACTATAAACAGTGTGATAGTCATTTCCTTTTTAAGAAGGACCTTGGTAGTCCAGGTCTTGAGCTACTTAACAGGCAACGTTCTCAATTCGAACTTTGATTCCACTAAAAACTTATCGTGTGAAAAAATGGAGCTGTTGCATTTAAAATGGAATAGAGTTTGCATTCGTCGCTAAAAGCTTTTCTGTTACTTCTAGTGCGATATATATATGTTCATTTAAACCAAATAAAATTATTTCACCTAAAAGAAGACTAATTTAATAACTTCGACAACAGGAAATGCTTAAGATAATAAATCTGAAATAACCGGGTTTGATTATTATTTATTTTGCACGCGTATGATTGCTTTTTATCATTTATATTAACATTCTGATTGTTTAAGATATTTTAGCAACATACATCTTCGAAACAATTTGGATTTTATACTGGAAATAGTTAATTTTTTTTGTTAAAATTATCTACTGTTTTAAATACAATCAATAAATTCAAATATTGAGATTGAGTATCTAAAGTTATTTTGCTCTATAGTCTGAAATTTTTTTTGTATAGTTAGAAGAGCTAATATAGTAGCTAGATACACGTAAAGTGGTTAAATTATTTTTAGTTAAAAACGGTGAGTAATGTATGCATTTTTGCATTGCTTGAAATTGTGTATACCTATTACCACAGGATGTTTTTAAAAGTCTGAGAAATAATGTGTATAAAATATAAAATAAACATAATTATGGAAGATCTATCTTACTTTTCTTTCGCTATACGCTTATTTGCACTTCAAAATTATCATTTCATCGTGAACACAGTACTGAACGTATTATTAAAGTAAACAATTTTCAAAATTACGATTACGTACTGTGTTGATTCTCAATGTGACATCAATAACCAATTCATCTATTGCGTCAACTTTCACTTCCTGATATTCTTCAATCAAAGAACAGAAATGAACTACATTTTCTATTTCCATACTGAATGAGGCATTTTTAGAAACAATCCTGGGAGAGAATTATTTTTTTTAATTGAGGATTATCACTATGAACCATTGTAGAGAGCTGTTATGCTGATTTATCTTTGAATTCAGTACTTTCAGAATTATGATAATTTATTTCTCAGCGAACTTTTTTCAGCTATATAATATTACTATTTGCTTAAATTCTTTAGTTATCCTATTTACCTCAATTTGCAATTTAGGAATAATTTAGATCTAAATTTGAATCTTGTGTATAATTAGTTAAATAAAGGTGGTATATTTAAACGTTTTTCAGGATTTAATTTGAGTTAGATGGCCTTTGTTTTTAATACTTCTCGAACTTTTAAGCACCGCTCTTTTTACATGTTAAGCCCAAATTCCATTAATTTGATAAAATTTGTTCTTTTTTTAAATATTCTGATCTTTACAGTATTGAATTATATTTTTGTTTTATCAATGAGAAATATAACGGATATTATGAGCACTCTTCTTTCAGATAATTCAGGTACATGAAAAATAAAGAATAATTTAAAAACTTGAAAGCGCATAGTTGAAACTACATAAAAAAATTAGAGTACTACTTCATTAAAAAAATTTAACCAAAACACAATTACAGCTTCTTACTTTCCATTAAAATTTAAATAACTTCACATTAGATGAATATTGCTAAGAAATCTGATATTTTTCTTTAAAGAGACATAATTTAAAGTTATTATAGAAAGCGGATATTTTAAAAAACGATTAAATAAATTACTCCAGTTTTCTCAATACATATATTTATTTTCTAATATTTCTTTTATACTTAATTCAAGGGAAATGTTAGCATCTCAAATTTTTCAATCGGCCTGCCTCCCTAAAAAGGAGTAAAGATGTTTAATCGCATAACATATATTCAGCGTGTATCAGTTCAATGGATGCAAACTTTCAGGACAGATAGAAAACACCTAGACGATTTGAAATCACATCAGCATGCATGATCGGCAACGCTTTCCTGTCTCTGTAATAAATACACAAAACACAAGAAAGAAAGACAAGACAAGAATAAGAGGAGAAAACATGTTTCTTATTCTTAGTACAGTAAAAAGGGTGGAAAGTCTTAGGTTGGTGTACGCGATAGAAGGCGCTTAGTAAACCGAAGCATCAGATGATGGCGCATGCGCACAAGCGGTTTTTACTGCCGAGCTCGCTATGAAGTATCTTTCGCTTTCCGACAAGGTGGTAATAGGAAAGAACGTTACTCGCGCGCGCGCGAAAGCTGAGCTCGCTGATATGCATCTGGCATACGGGACCCCTGATTGCAATCGACGAACCGCACATCGGTTGTACACTTAACGTTACCCCATGAGGCAAACTCTCAGTCACGCCTTTTTTGCGCGCTTGCACTGGAGATTGCCCGACAGTGGATCCTTCATCGGGGATACACAGAAACGTGAGGGAAGAGTAAGAGCACCAAACAACGAGGAGACTGGGCTGGATCCGAAACAAAACAATCCCGGTACCAGTATGCGGGCTATAACCAGTCATGTCGGGATTTCTCTTGTGAGCGTTTGGCGAATCCTGCATCCTAACGACGTGCACCCCAATCACCCCGACATGCACCAACATTGTCCCTTTAATGTTCTTTTTTCTTAATTTTTTGCTGTTATAAACATGTTTTCTCCTCTTATACCTGTCCTGCCTTTCTTGTGTTTTGTGTCGTCACTACCGCGCCAGGAAAGCGTTTCCGACTTTGCATTCCTATGTGATTTCCTATCATCTAAGTGTACTCCATCTGTCCTGAAAGTTCGCAACTGTTAAACTGCTACACTCTGTATATTCACAAACAGTCAGAAAGAATGTCCTGTCAGCAAGATTTGCTTTGAGTTGCAAGATTCGAAAACTTATCGCTTTTTACTTTTTTTTTTTATCGAAGCATTTGGCGCATTATAATTTTATGAGCTGACTAGTTAAGAAAAATATTTCTTTGTAAAAGCAACGTGTATCCTTTATTAGTTTCACACAGCTTAAAAGCCCTATTTTGCCTGTTTTAATTAATCATGGGACACCCATTTATATCAAAAAGATATTTTTACTTAATTTTAAAATCTTCTCTGTTGATTTCATGACTTAAATATCTGAGAACAAATTTTGGGCACAATTTAAAGCACCTTATTGTTTTCATTTTTCGAGTATAAAGTTATTAAGTACTATTTTGAAAATTTAAGATATTTAATATATTTACAAATAGTAATGTATTTTACTCCAACCTCATGAACAATGAAAAATAGGACTTCTATTGAAAAGATTAAAATTTTATTATCAATTGGATATATATATTTGATTGTGATAATGAAAATAAAAGTTTGGTCTCTCTCTCTCTCACACACACACCTACCTACCTAAAAATTGAGAAAAACTACTATAGTGTTCGAACGGAGATGGGACCATCTATAAAATTCTTCTAAAATTAAAACACCTAAAATAATTTTTTTAAAACGTATCTGGACCAAAATTCATATCAGAAGCCAATTGGTTTTGAGTAAAAAGAGTAATGTGTCGTTGGATTTCTTTCTGATCTCCGACCATTGCTTTAGAGCCAATATGTCAAGAACGGATATTTTAAAGCCTAGCTGAAGGATTCAGAGCCAACTTAATTTAGTATACTCCGATATTCCACTTATATTGATTGATTGGCTTATTAACGTCGCATTATAGAAGCAACGCAATGGCTATTATTGACATATATCGTAATTATCAGCCACAGACATTTAACTAGAGTGAAACCGGAGTGTTAGTATCCTACTCTCTTCATCTACTCCACGATAACTCGAGAATTATGAGCTCTGACAGATTTAAGGAGAAAAATTTTAGGAAGAGTTTTAAGAAGAGGGCCTTAGAAAAAGAGAGTGCGGAACTTCAAACCAGTATCTGTGTTAGTTTAAGTCCTTTACTCTACTCCAACAAATCTATTGCACCCTGTTCCAAAACTAACACAGTTATTTTCTGAAAAAAGGATATATTAAGAATATTTGTATAATGCGAACCAAAAAACTAGTATAAGATGGATTCAGTTTTATAAAGTTATTAAATTTTCTAAAGATAGAAGTTTTTAATATAAGTAGAAATTATATTTAATAATAATTGCTATCTCAATAACATAAATACTCAGGTGTATAGAAGTTATGGAACAAACACATATCTCTTTGTGGAATTTTCAAAACTCTTGAACAAATTAAAGTTTGCTATAAAAATACTAAAAAGGTGATAATAAAAAATTGATACTCGCTCATGATTATGATTTATGTTCATGAAAGCATGATAGTCCGAAATTGATGGATGACACTTGGGAAGGATTTAATATCCTCTATATATTGCTGTTAGGGGTATGAGATCCTCCCTGAGAATAATGCAGTTCTCACAACGAGCTCTCATGCAGTTTAAGAAGCGGTATATGAGATTTTGGGATAAAATTTTCCCCCTCCTCTCTAATAAGACACTTCAAAGTTACATGAATATTCTGGAGGGGGAAGTAAACTACAATTGCTCTTCCAAGCCTACCAGATATCCTCCATGGGATTCATGTCTAGAGATCTGGTTGACCTCTCCATTTTCATGAAAATCCTCAGTTTCAAAGCATTCGTAGACCAGGTGAGCCCTGGATCTACTAAGGAAGCGTGGATGAACGTTATCATTCATAAAAACTAAATGTGGGTGACAATATAGCCTCTCTGAAAACTTCTCACATAGGGCTCTAAGATCTCATCTTTATATCTCAGAGAAGGCAACGTGTTTCCCTGAAAGACGTGAAACTCTGAGCGACCACCCAACATTACGCCAGTTCAGAAAATAACACCATCATCTCTGTAGTAGTTTACTTTCAATGGAGTGATGGCACTGGGGCAGTGGTTCTCCATGCATGAAAACATTTAGAACTACCTCTTCAGACTGACTCTAAATCATCAGTGAAGAGGACACTGGCTCAAAGTTCCCGTGTCCAAGGAGGAGGAGGTTTGTACTGTCTCAGGTGGGTTTTCTTGTGAACTAAAGTGAATGGGATTCAGACCATTGATCTCTTGGTATATAGAGAATTGCTTCATTAAGTTTTCAGAAAACAAAATACCTCAAAACTGAGGTATTAGAAATAGCGGAGAACTCTTGAGCGAGTTGAGTAGCCATCATCCTCCTATAAAGTATTGCAGTTACAGCCAATTAGCGGTCATACTGGCTTATAATGGCTTTTGGGCGCTCTGTAATTGGTCTGCTGGAATTGGGTTCAACAATCTGGAAATCAAAAAAATTTCAGCACACATCGAACCATCCACTCTTAGCACTGGTCTGCTTTCAGTTTCCCGCTATCCTAATCCACAGGGGTACTCAACCCTTTTTCCCGCCGGGTCACATACATATGAAAGGTATTTCACGCGGGCCGCAATATAAGCATTATGGGGAAAACACTGTAAGACCAAAGCAAAATGGGACAAAGTAAAATTGATCAAAATATTAAAATTTATTTTTGGCTTTTTATTTTAATGCTTTATTAACTTCTAGATCAAACACACGTACAAAAAATATTTCCTTTTATGAATTTTTTTTAACGAGTTATGGGGTTGTTTCGATTTCTTTTGAACCATGACAAATCCGTAATAATCGCAAACAAACAAGAAATAATCCAGATAAAAACTAAAACCACACAAAATAGTGTTGGAAGTACCTATCTAATCAGTTTTCTTAATTTGCATAAATGAAAGAGATCTAATTTGATAGGATTATAATAAAAAGCATCTTTCTTTGATATGTTTATCAATTTTCATTAAAAATAGCCGTATTAAAAATTCACGAAAATGTGTTTGTTCCTTAAATTTTTATACTCTCTCTATTATATAAGTATTATTATTTATAAATATATATATGTATAACAAATGCATAATCAATATAATTATTTCCTATTTGATTATGATTCGCTAAAATATGTTTATCTTATAATGGGTGTTTTCTAATATCTTAAGCTGTTCTGCAATGAGAATGTAAAAATTCCATATTATAATGGAATTATATATGAGGGGTTTTGATTAATTTATGTTATGTTAGAGTAAATTAAAAGAGTTAGTATTCACGCTAGCTTTACGCCTGAAAAACGAGCACCGGTCCAATAGACATATGCCTTATATATATTATTTGCTAGAATTCGGCCTTATCTGTGCGATGCGATGAGAACTACGAAAACTCCGAAGTCTGCTTCGGTCAGATTCAAGGGATATATAACTAAGGTATTGATCTTCAATCTTTTTCAAGTTGAAGCACACTAAAATTTGATTTTTTGTGTGCGTGGAATGCTTTTAATGTAATATACA
>BMAO01014429.1:0-26483 GCA_019973975.1 Trichonephila clavata | reverse complement strand
TTTAGGCAAAGTAATGAAATATGAGATTTATTACGTAATGCCTAGCATTCTATAAAATACCTAAAGATATTTAGGCAAAGTATGAAAAAAGGTCATGATAAGGATATTATACCAATGACTTACATTCCTAAAAGTACAAATGTTATTCTGACAAAATAATGAGAATGCCATTAAAAAAAATAATTGTTAAATTGTTATTTCGCATATACTCTTGTATTAAAATTCCTTCAGAAGTTCCAAGTCGATAGAAACCACCCTACTTCACACTCATTACAAGTGCCAATATATTGGCATTCGGGAAAAAAATAAAAGTTTTTACTACAATACCTTTTTTTTTAAATAATTTTTTTTTGCGCAGGGTTTGCAAAGGTGGATGTACAGTTCAATATCATAACGTGTAACACTTTGGAATTTGGTTGAAAGTTCTTTCAGAATTCTATCACATCCCCAGTATCCGGAATTTAATTTTGCTGTTGGCAAATTAAATTCCTAGAACATCGTTCCCATCCTTCCACATCGTCAGAGTTCAGGTACCTACCTCTGGGAAGGAAATTGGGTGTCAAAATTATCGGTGACAATTGGTATAGCCTACATGGTGCCGCACTAAAAAGAGATAACAGCTCCTGGGGAATGTACTAGGTCTGAAAACGGTTTAAATACCAATCTGCAGGCCCATTGGGGCACAAAAAAAAAGAGTAAGTGACGTAACATTGTATAGCAGTTCTTCCCAACATTTTTATCTTCCGGACCGGTCAACGTTTCATAATTTTACGGCTGCCCTCTGAGGGTGGGACGTTGATTATTTATATTTTATAATTTAATTGTATTTAAACATACCTTTAGAATAAAATTCAGTTGCACCAAAAATAATTATAAAATGGTTTTACATAAAATATAAAATGATTTCCATGGAAAGTCACACAAACACGAGAAAAATGCATCCCAGTAATTATAATGGAAATAATTTAATACTTGATTCACGGACCAGGGGTTCGTTTTATGGACTGCCGCCTTCTTTAACATGTTAAATGAGTTTACTTTTATTTTCCGCAACCATCACATCATATATAGTCCCTGGGTTCCTTCTTAGTAGTCATTTTAACATTTTGTATATCAGTTATTAACTTCTAGTAAGTAGTTTTTCAGTTAAGAAAGAACCCTTTTTTTTTGCTGCATCAATTCGAATTTTGGACAACTAGCCGTCGAATAGTTGTTGTTTCATGTCTATAGACCATAGGTCGGCAACCTTTCAGCTGTTGCGTGTCAAAACAATCTACCAATATGATTCAGCGAACCATACAGTAGAGCATTATGAAACAATTAAAAAAATTGCAAATTTATTGAGTAGTGCAAAGTACCACTGAGAATTGTTCCGCGTGCCACATGTGGCATAGGTTTCCGACCTCTGCTATAGACCATGGCTCCTTCTTCAACACTATAGCTTGCTCCTCCATTTTCAGGTTGCAAAGGAAAAAACCAATTTTTTGTTAAATAAGTTTAAGTAAAATTGAGTATTTTGACATTTCCGAACAAACAGCAATGTACAATTAACAGATTCTGAGCCTGAGACACGCGTGAATAGTTTTATGTCTTGCCAATTGACAATATTCGAAACGAATATGAGATGTGTTTCATACTTTACCAATTTCTTATTAGGCATTCTATAGAATGCCTTAGCAATGTGTGAAATTGGAATCATTTCATACATTCATTTCAATCAAATCAAATCAAATCATTTCATACATTCTATACAATGCCTAGGCATTCTATAGAGTACCGGATTTCATACTTTGCCGGTAACATATAGACGACTCAGAATCACAGAGGATTGCAGAGTCGCAAATAACGCGGTTACGAGCTATGGTGCAAAGAAGCAAAAAAGGAAAGATAGAAAACACATTAATGGGACCGAAAACATTTTATTGAAAGGTTGTACCACAACAGGAGTTAGAAATTACGGTTAGAGGTCGTTTGTTAGGACTAAAAGCGTCCTTGCATGGAATTCCTTACGTTCTGGAAGATTCCTTGCATGTCCTCTGGAGTGCTACAGATATTCGAATGTTTTATTCAGCTGAACGAACAGGTATCTCGTACACCAAACTACTTATGTGAACCTAGAAGAAGTTCAAGCTCTTTAGAACACCTGTTATCTCAGTAAAATTTTCTTTGTATCATTAATGTATTGATGTTTCTGTTCTTTTCTTCTTTGCACCATGGATTGCAACTAGGGCATTTGCAACACTGAATTCCTATGGGATTCCGAGTCGCCTCTTCCAGTTTGTCGGTCTGGTAGCGGATAACCCTGTAAAATTTTAGAATGATTTTTTCTTGAATTCCTGATTATGTATACATTGCTGTAATACATCGAGGGATTAATAAAAAAATGTTTCTTGAATTGTAACATCTTTTAGAAAATAAAGTTCATTGAGGATGAAAACAGGCTTTTGAAAAAAGCCATGACAGTACCATGATGGATAGCTAAAATAATCTTTGCCAAAATGTTTAATAATATATATTTACAAATTTTTTTGAATAAGGGCACTGAAAAAAATCGCTTTGAATTTAAGAGCTATTTTGTATGGGCAGTATTGAAAAATACAGCTAACACTAATCAGAAGTTATTTTTAACAAAAAATTCCCTTGACGAATCCAGTTATTGCAATGAATAAACTGCATTTAAGTTTAGCCTTTTAAAATTGTCGAATGAACTGATAAACTTCTGAAATATTGCTACGATATACACTGCTAGGCAATTGCTAAGGAACAGTTGGTTTATGCAAAATTGCATATCAGACAGATGACCAATAAAAGGAAATCTAAGTTTAGAGAGCTCGGTAGACATGACTCGTTATATGTGTCAAAGGCAGTGCTTACAAGTTCCTGACTCATACGAAAATTCATACTATTTGATGTTTGACGAAAAGAGTGCTGGATGTTATAAAAGTTTTTCTTTGAAATTCTGTTTGGTTCTTGCCATGATTAAGAGAAAAATGTCAGCTAGACATAATTTTTGTGACAATGATCGTGAACAAGCAGTTGGACGATTGGAAACTGGCCAAAGTTTCACCCACTGTATCTATTGCAATAGGTGTGTCAAAGATTGTCAGCTCGTGATTAAAGAAGATCGCTTAAGGTGGAAATGCTTTGCGAAAGCATGTCGGGGTTTGTGGTAGGAACAGCACACCTTTAGAGGATCACTATGTAATCCTCGAGGTAAAAAGGAACAGAAATTTCACTCCTGACCAGATAACTGCCAACCTTGAAATCGCTACCGGTACGCATGTTTATGCAAGAACCATCTCATGGCTATTAAATCAAGTTGGTTTGTGTGCATGAAAGATTGCTCGTTGCATAGCACTTCAACCACGCCGTCATCGAGAGAGATTGCGCTCGTATAAGGAACATGTTCGTTGGAATCACTAAACTTGGTCTAGAGTGATGATCTCTGACGAATATCGTTTCGGTTTGACAAGTGATTCTGGCCACCAATTACTGTGGAGAGAGAGTGGAACACGTTATGCATAAAAGTTTGTTTGGGAATGTGATCGGTACGGCCCAAGCATGATGGTGCACGCAGGTATCATTCACAATGGCAGAACACCATTTAACACTTTTGAGCGAGGAAGCGTTAAATCGCAATGGTATTCCAGAGAGATATGTTATGGAATATGTTTGTTTTTCAGGGGGGCTGTAAGGAAAGCCATCCACGTTTAAAAACGAATAGAAGTGAAAGGACTGTTCACGTGCCAGCAAGCTCTTGTTTCATCAATATTAACATGTTTCGTAACTGATTGTATTACATAAGCATTGTACATAGCTGTGTGTGTTTGAGAGTGGAATGCTAAAAATATTTCGCGTCTAAATGAAATAAACATTTTAAAATACAAGCGACTGCATTTGCTGCTGGATTCTATCCCCTTTTGAGTTATTCACCGAATTAAAGAAGAAATAGGGTAGGCTAAAATGGCCTGATATATCTAAATACTTCTGAAGTGATCTTAGATGTAACAGGTGCTGTAGGATCAGACTTTCTGTTTATGGACGAAAATGCTCAGCCACACAGAAGCGTTGATGTATCGGACACACTGCAAAGTTTGTCCGAGAAGTGTGTGCAAGTATTCTCCGTATGCAATGGCCTGCTTACTTTACCGACCTTAATCCTATGCTTGGGATGCAGACGAGTTGTACAAAGAACTATCCCTCCCCGTTCAGTGAAAGAACTCAAAACTACCTTGAGAGAGGAGTGGGACAATATCCCCCAAGGACTCCTCGATAGCTTAGTGAAGAACAGAGGAAAAATGTACACTGCTGGCCACCGTAAAAGCAACACCAAGAAAGACAAGAGATAGCACAACAAAATTTATTTTGTAGATAACATGTTGACCAAGGACCAAAAGATTAAGTTTATAGACTTTGGTTCCCCCTTTCAGAATCAATAACCAGAGTAGCCGCCACTGTTGGAGATAGTTGCCACACGCCTCTGCATTGATTCAAAGAGACTTCGGATGTGTTCTTGGGGCACAGAAGACCAAGCAGCTTCTACGCGTTGCCAAAGTTGATCTGGTGTGGCAGCTGGGGTGTAATCTGGGTCAATCGTTCAGCAACCATGGACCACATGTTTTCTATAGGCGAAAGATCCGGAGAGCGAGCCAGCCAGGGAAGCAATTCAATCTGGTGATTGATGAAGAACTTTTGAAAATGCGTGTCACGTGTGGTCGCGCATTATCCTGTTGAAATATGGCTGTGGCCAAGCCCTGAAGGTAAGGAAGGATAATTGGCTCCAACACCTCGGAGATATAGCGCTGGCTGTTTAAAGTACCGGCAATTTGTACTAGAGGAGTGCGAGAGTGATATCCAATACCGCCCTATACCATAATATCCAGTGCAGGACCAGTGTGGTGGTGCATAACGCAGCTGTTCAGCATCCTCTCTCCCCGGTGTATCTAGACTCTAATCCTACCATCGTGGTGTTGCAGGCAGATGCGTGACTCGTCAGTAAAGACAGCTTCATTCCATTCTGCAGCTCACATCCTTCTTTCATCGCACCATTGTCGGCGGAGACGTCTGTGGTTCTGCGTCAAGGGTAGACCAAGCAATGGACGTCTTGCGAACAGACCATTCTGCTGTAAATGGCGTCGAATGGTACGCGCAGACACTGAATGATGCTTTACAGACTCAATGTGCTGTGCTATGATTCGTATTGTGATAGGGCGATCCGTGACTGTCATGCACACAATTTGCCTGTCCTCACGTGAAGTGGTGCACTGAGGTGGATGCTATCGACCCCGTCGGTCCGTCGTACCCTCCTGCATCCAACGATCACATATACGCATTACAGTTGTTTGGTTTCGTCCAACACGACTACCGATTTCCCTGAAAGATAATCCACTATCTCGGTAGGCCACTATCCTTCCTCTGTCGGACTCGAATACTTGATCAAAAGCTGATCGCTGTTTTCTATGTGACATAGCTAAAAGGTTTTTTGAAAAAAACACAAGAAAAACACAATTGCCGAACTTGAAATCGTTGAAATCTCCAAGCTTTAAATAGCTCTTTGAGGTGACGCTACAGGCGTGCGTGATATGTGTCTGCGCTGAAATTCTAATCATTTGCATACCTCCTCTAATGCATGTTGTAAATTTCATGTTATTTGCGTGCTTCCTTCAGGGTGTTGCATTTACGGTAGCCAGCAGTGTACTTTTGTGTCCATGGTAAACACACATCTTATTTAGGTACTCATGACTACATCATCCTGACCTGAAGAGTTTTTTTGTGGCTGTTTGGAAAACATCTAAGGAGCATCTTTTTTTCTGTAAGTTTTTAATTCTTTGATGTAGCGATCTGTACCATTTTGCACTATAATAAATGCACATTGTCCCTACTAATTATGTACTTAGTTTCATTCTTCAATCATTGTCTATTCTTAATTATTAATAAAAGCGTAACTATGTGTGTTCCTTAAAAATTGTCAAGCATTTTATATATGTTAGGAGTGGCCAACCTTTTTGGGAAGCGTGCCGCAATCTGATTAAAAAAAATTACTCGCACCACTGCCAACTTTTCCACCAAACTAAGAAATATACAAAAGTGAAAAAATGTTACTTTTTGGACTATTATGGGTTATTTACACCAAAAACATATTTTTAAATGCAAGTTCTATGTAGTGAAAATATAAAAAAAATGATGGAAACAAATAAAATAAAAGTAGAAACTTATTATTTTTTGTTGATAAATTTTTACAGGATCAAGCTTAGTTACAAAATAAAAATAAGAAACTTGAAACATTTAATTTTAAATGATTACTAAGCAGTCAGTACTTTCTTAAATTGGCTTTTGAATTTGTAGTTTTTTTACTAAATCATCTATATTTGGATTATAGTTTTTGAAAATGCTAACAAAATTAGGTGTTTTAGTTACATATCAGTTAATTTTTAGCGATGATTTAATTACGTTCAAAAAATAGAAAACATTTCTTCACAAACATATGTTGATTCAAACCTACAACAATATCTGCCCCCTAAATTATGTAAATTTGGAAAATTGCTTGGAGGCACAAATTTCCCAAATTCGATGAAATTCGGATCATATGCTGTTAAAATAATTTCCTTATATTTGCTTCTCAGAGTAAGAGAAATCGAAAAAGGATTAGTGAAAAGTTCAATATTTTTTTTATCATCTTTGAATTCCTCAAACCTGGCACTGAAAGAATCCTGCAAAATGGATATTAAATTTTTAAATCTATCATATAGTTCGGAACATTACTAAATTTGGCAGATAATTCCTGCATGTGTGAATGGGAAATGAGTTAATTTTTTCTCTCCAAAATCCAGACAAAAAAAAAAGGTTTGTTCACAAAAGAAGATATATAACCAACTACGGTCGTAAAAATACAATTTTTTCACTGTAATCTTAAATTTAAATTGTTTAAATGTTCCCTTATATCCGTAAGAAAAGCTATATCACACAGCCAGTTTTCACTCCTAAGGAGCGAGCATTCACTGGGTAGTTCATCGTTTTTTTCCAGATATTCTAAAACACATTCCCTCGAACTCCAAAATCTCATAAGTGAACTTCCTTTGGAAAACAAATACATTGAATGAGTAACTCGCCATATTTCCTTCAGTTTCTTCGGGAAAAAGCGTACGAAATCCTCGTCGATTCAGAGCACGAGTTCCTATTTTGTTGATACAGAGCACCACGGGATCAACAACGAAAGACTAGCTTAATTCTTTGGCATAAAGAGCTTCTTGATGAATAATATAATGATACTTGAAAACTTTTCTTCTCAAATAGTTTTCAGGCAATGCAACAAAACCTTTTTATTCTGCCAACCATGCAAGGCGCTCCATCTGTGCATACACTGTCTAGTTTTGTCCTTTCTACTTTGTTAACTTCAATTACATTTTTAAGTTCCTTAAAAATGTCTTCACCTGTATAGTTAAAACTAGTTGGCTCAAATCAAGAAGTTCTTCCACAGTATCAAAATTATTGTTCGTGTAACGCACGAAGATGCTTAACTGCGCATGGTCAGTGATATAGAGCTCTCATTCAAAGTTAATGAAAATATTTGCAATTTTGAAATCCAGAGACAATTTGCGTTCCAACATCCTGACCCATGTCATCTATACGACGCATGACGGTATTTTAGACAAAGCTATTTTTTCAACCATATTTTTGACATTTAGATCACCGATATTTTGGGCGTAAATTAAAAGGCTACTTTTTATTATCTCCTTTCCATCAGAATATGGTTTTTCCTTGCTGGCTAACAACAAAGAAAGTTCATAAGAAGCCTTCACCATAGTTTCCATTTCGTTATTTCTCTTTTGGAACAAAGATTGTTGGCCGACTAAAGATTTCTTTTTTTTATTGATAAATTCCTTTTGCAAATTTGACCCGACAGGATATTTGCTGTTCAAATCATTATGCAGTTGTTTGCAGTCCAAGTTCAATTTTTTTTGGAACTGCTGTACAAGTTCCACATAACAAGCAAACAGGCTTGGAACCATTTTGATTTTTAAACAAGGATTGTGCTCTTCCCTGGCAATTTTAAATTCACGTGCTGCAATATCCTCATCATAATTTCTTTCAATGTCAAAAATTTACTCATAAACATATTGAAATAAAAAAAAACTTTTAACAGCTACGCTCAACGCTAAAATCAAAAAACAATTTTAGAAAAGGAAAGAAAAAAAAAAAAAAGCTAAACGCGCATCTTGCTAACAGAGCTTAAAATCAACTGAGTCTGACAGCAAGAAACAACTTGCCAATGTTACGCTACAAATTTTCTAGACTCCGAATCCAGCATTCTGATTAGTCATAGATGCAAGTTCTCACTCCCTCTGCTTCATGAAGTGGCTACTTTGTGCAGATAGAGTTAATTCTACCGTATCAAGAACTGCTCTTCTATATAATGTCAGAATTGCTTCTTCACATTACAGAAATCTTAAATAGAAATAACCAGAAATCACTTTCGGAAAAACATTTTATCTGACATCTCGCTGACAGCCAATAGCTATAAACACTAAACTTCAGCACTGCAAGGGGAAGCTGAGATTCGAATGGAAATCCGAGATGTTAAAAATTAACCTCCCCCGAGAGAGGGTGAATTTTTGGGCAGATTTACGGTCCGAGAGAGCGAGAATTTATTTGTTTTTAGTTTCACGTTACTTAACATTTTTCTGGGATCGTTACAATGCTGTGGAATTTTAAGCTTTGGAGCATGATCTCATTTTTGACGCTGCACTGAAGAAAAGATAAAATCTTGCTTAGCGCCTTTAAAATCTCACGGTGAAATTTTTTGTTTTTTACATGTTCTCTTCATGGTAATTTTCTATTGTAATTAAATTAATTCAGTAATATTTGTATAACATTTTTGTAATTTTTCAATAAGTCTTCGCTTGCCACAGTTACGACTCCCGCGTGCCACAATGTGGCACGCGTGCCGTGGGTTGTCCACCCCTGATATATGTAAAATGTTAAGCGATTGTGCTGCCATCTAATGTAGAATGTCTTAACTAAAATATAATTTTATTAAATATGATATACCGTACTTATCCAAATCTAATCTGCATCTTAAATTTTCGACACGTTTTATTAAAAGGTAAAAAATAGTGTAAAATGATTTATAAAAATATCCGATATTTAAAAATTTAAGAAAATTTGAATTGAGAGTTAATATTGGAGTGAAAAATTATTTTACCAGTATTAAAAAGCTTTAAACACATGCAAGGACCTGTAATTGCTCTAACCATCAGCACTAAGCGCAATTCACCCCATTCAACTAACTTTTCCGCCTTTGATTCTAAGCCACACTTAATTTTCAGTACCAACGACTTTGGGGGAAAAGTGCGGCTTTGATTCGAATACTTTTAATAATTTGTCTTTAAAGAGATGCAAATTCTTTATTACAATGAAAAATAAATTTTGTATCTTTCTTTCTTTGCTTAGATAATAAATTAGGAGAAACAATTTACCATTTCTGATTCTTTAACTATTTTAATTCATTACAAGAATTATTTCATGTGTTACTGATTTTTATATATATTTTTAAAGGTGGTTTATTTTTTTCTCTAAAATTAACGTGTTCTAAAAATCAACTTGGAAATCACTTACAAATAAAATAAAGGAGAATTTCCAATTCATACTAGATCTTTTATAAGAAATACAAACAAGCAATATCTCTGATTCGATTTTACGAATATTCTGAAGGTATACTTAGCAGGATCACTCTTTTAATTCCACTTTTCCAGGAGACACAGCAGCGAGGATTCTCCGAGGAGTATTTTAGCAGAGAAAGTTAATACTGTAGTTTTAAAACTGATTTGCATTTTCAGCTGCCGTTTCGATCGGATTATAAAGATAGCCATTTTGTTCCACAAAAGTAGTTAAAAGTCAAAAGATAAGTATCTTATTTTTGTAAAAATTAGTTATTTATTTTATAGTTATAAACATTTTACTGTTTTTTTAAAGGGAACAATGTATTTAATTGATTTTATAGTTGAATTACTTTGTTGTGTTTATATTGTTACGAATTTTGTATAAAATAATGTAAATAATTTGTATTTGGATGTGCAATGCCTTTATATTACTCTATGCTATATTTATTTCATGATAAGTGTGTAATATTCACAAGCAACGCCGTCCCTTACGTTATAATGGCGATTCAATGGGAACTTGGCGAAATATTGGCGATAGAGCCAAGTTGGCATCAATTTTGGCGACCAATTTGGCGACAGTGGCCACCATGTTGGCGAGTTCGGGACCCTCTGGATTCTTCTAGAAATTGGTAGAGAAATCCACTAATTTCACGATCTGTGGCACGAGCGCATCTTTCCAGAATTTTCGGCCTCTGCTATAAATAGAGAGAGACTCGCCGCAACGGTCAGTCTGATCTTAACCAGCGAGTAGTGAGCACTGTTTTGATTAGCGATTAGAAGACTTGCCTTGAATTTAATAAGCTCGGCTGTGCTTGTGAATAGTCATTTACATACGTGAATTTTAGACACTGCTTATTGTGTCAGAGTGCTGTTGAAGGTGTGAAATTCCTCTGTTAATTATTCTGCGAATTTTGCTGTTGAATCCTGTATTTTCAAAGATTGATTTACGCTAATAAATACTCATCGCTCTTAAGGAATTGCCTTTTTATTTACGACTGATTTTGCATAAAATCCTCGAACACCGATCTACGTAACAATTTAGTGTCAGAAGTTGGGATTTTATGCCAATAACAAGAGCGATGGATGAGCAACTGAAGGCTCTGTTGGAGGGCATTAATGCCTTGAAAAGTGGCCAAGAAGACAGTAGGAAAGGAATGGAAGATATGAAGAAAAGCCAAGAAGAGACTAGAAGAGGCCAACAAGAAATGCAGAAAGGTCTGGAAGATATGCAAAGAAGCCAAGAAGAGACAAAGAATGAGTTAAAGGAGAGAATGCAGAAATGTCAAGAAGACCTAAAGAGTTCTCTAGAAAAGAAAATTGACAGTGTTGAAGAGAAAATCAATAGTGTGAAAGAGAAAATAGCTGTAAAAATGGACGAAAATATCGCCGTAGTTGAAGAGAAGATCGAAAAGAAAGTAGAGGAAGTAGAGGAAGAAATAGAAAGAGTTAAAGAGCAAGTTGAAGGAAGAATTGAAGAAGTGGCTGGAAATTTTAGCCTAGTACCGCAACGAGTAGAAGATCTTGAAAAGAAGTTTCTAGCGTGCGGGAATACTTCGAACGAAAGCAAATTTTTGCCTGCTGCTCCGGCATCTGTGCCTACTTCTCCAGTGCCTCTGATTGCCTCTCCAATATCGGTGAAA
Source organism: Trichonephila clavata (assembly GCA_019973975.1). Taxonomy (NCBI): domain Eukaryota; kingdom Metazoa; phylum Arthropoda; class Arachnida; order Araneae; family Nephilidae; genus Trichonephila; species Trichonephila clavata. The sequence goes on along the minus strand of BMAO01014429.1, from coordinate 15,184 downwards.
CTGTCGACCTATGACGGAAAAACCAACTGGGAGGTGTATAAGACTCAATTTTCTATTATTTCTGATGCCAACGGATGGACTGAAGGGGTCAAGGCGTGTCAACTAGCAGCATCCCTTAGAGGAGAACCGGCAGAAATACTGCAGACTCTTCCTGACACTAAGCGGCTTAATTTGCATTCCCTCTATAATGCTCTAGATCTTCGGTTCGGCAAGAAATACTCAAAAGATTACGCACGCCTGCAGATGAAAACAAGACTCCAGAAAACCGGAGAAAATTCGCAGGAGTATGCCTCCGAAATAGAAAGGCTCGCCAACTTGGCCTTCTTCGACCAGCTAGCAAATGTGCGAGAAATAGTTTCCCTGCAACATTTCGTGGATTGACTTACTTACTTACTTACTCGGGAGAATCAAGCCCACCCAAGGGGTTTCGAGCTGTGAATCGATCCTCCGAGATGTAACTTTAATAAGGTAAACAAAAAAGTGTACAAAGTGGTACCGAAGGAGGGACCCTCCCCACAAAATCCTTGAGAAAATGGGGAGAAATACAGTTGGAAAGCTTTACAATTTTGCATAACATTGCAAATACAAAAAAAAAAAAAAAAAAAAAAAAAAAACACAACACAAACACATACGCATACACCGACGCTGTCTAACTAAAGAGACAGGAAAGACATGAAAAAAGTAATAAGAGAAGCGGGGAAACCCCTCCTAAAAGGTAATTCGAGAAAGGGGAGGGGAGGAAAGGCAAGTAAAAGATAGCGGAGGTCCAGATTTTATTTTTTTATATTTTGGAAAGAGCAATAATGGCCGGTTCATGAGCGGCAGCAGAGTGGGATCCTGGAAGACGATCCGAAAGACGCAGGGGGGGGGGTGCGAAAGGGGAGGCACCATATCCAATAACCTCCCCTCTCCAAAAGCATTGCACCCCAAGGCAATGAAAACAACAGAGAGGGAATGCAAAGCAGTCATTCTAAAAAGAAGAAAGGGGGAGGGGACAGAGACATTGGCCAAATGACGAGATCCAGCAAATGGTCGGAGGAAAATCAAATTATTTTTTTGAAAAAAAAATGAAAAGGAATAGCAAGAGGAAGGCCAAGAAACAGGCAAAAGGAGGGCTTAAGATAGCCTATCACAAATGGAATTGGAAATCACAAAGCAAGAAATTAATTTATTGTGGATAGTGCGATTATTAGTAACAGAGTTAACCCAAGGAGAAAGAGCATTTGGATTGGGATTAACAAGATGATGATCGACAGTGAAGGGACAGTGGAAAACATAATGGTCGGCGTCCCCGGGTGACCCACAAATGCAATTTGGAGAGGAAAGAAGATTGAACCTGTGCAAGTAAGCGGGGAAAGGGCCATGATTAGTTAGAAAATGGACCAGATATTTAGAAATTGGAGGAATGTTAAAGTTAGGATTTTTAAAAAAGCGTTTGACCCTAAGCCCCGTATTGCAATCATTCCAATAAGAGGTCCAAGACTAGGACAAATTTATTTAAGGAACTAGAGAGATAGGAGCGAGGAGCAGGGACCGAAAACACTTCACCATCATAAACAGCCTTTTTTGCACAAAAATCGGCGTAATCATTATAGATGTTATTGTTATGAGCTTTGACCCAATAAAGATTGTAATAGTTCCGGAATTGAAACAATATAAGTTTAATAGAATTGAGATAACTGGATTTATTTGTAAGATTATTAAGAAAGAGAATAGAGGAGAAACTATCAGTATAAATGTGAATTCTAGTATTATGATGAGCTGCCCAACAGACAGAGAGGCCGATGGCAGAGAACTCTGCCGGAAAAACAGAATTGAAATTTTGAATTTTAAAAAGATACGTTTTAAAGGGAGAGCCCGATAAGAAATGCACACGGCGAAACCAACCTCGGAACCGATTTTGGAATCATCAGTGTACACTTCCCAGGCAGATGGGCCCTCGAAAGTATTGATAGGGAAGGAAAGAAAATCCGGAGGGATCTGATGAAGTGAAATATAAGAGTCCAAATTCGAAGCTGGGAAATTGGACTCTTATATTTCTGAAGGATGGACTGAGAAGGATGGAGAAATTCAGAAGGCTATAAGAATGGCAGATGTTCAGGACCTAAAATCTGCCCTATTATATGCCTTGAAATTAGAGGCCGCCACTCAAGACAGTCGCAGAGACCGCCATTCCATTCGGTTAGCTAGAGTGACTGCAGATGCACCCTCTGAATCTCCATGGATAAACGACATAGAAAAACTGAGAGAAGAAAGGCAAACTTTAATGGTTAAACGTCAGAACCAAGAGAAACGCAACATCAAGTGCTGGGGATGCGGAATGGCGGGATATCTGAGAAATAACTGTCCCCGAGCAAGAAAAGAAGAGAGTCACTTCTCTTCTTCGAAGCAGGAAAACTAGGATATGGCCATCTGGCGGGGCGGAGGTCGCCAGATAATGAAAAGCCCCATCACAAGATTCTCCAAATTACTGCAGTGAATGGCGGTGACAATGGGCTTTATGTGATTGGACGAATTAATAATATCTCGTGCCGTATGGTTGTCAATACTGGAGCCAATGTGTCAATAATCAGGAAAGATTTGGCTCTAAACTCCAAAGTTAAAACTATCTGTACGCCGCCCTGCGTTTCCTTGCAAACAGTGACTGGTGACAAGATTTGTGTACATGGGAAAGCTAATATCACTCTAAGGTTTGGAAATATCGATTATTGCCATACGGCATACGTAGCAGATATTACAGATCCCTGTATCCTGGGACTAGATTTTCTGAAGAGTAATAACTTCAAACTGGACTTTGAAAATAGCAATATGCATTCAAAATTTGAAGACATCACTCTTTTTGGCTTACAAACTCAGTTTGAATCCAACCAGAAAATTATAGCAAAATCCAACATCTCATTATCACCAAGAACTGAATGCATAATACCTGGTTTAGTAGAAGAAAATAGGAAATTCCGATTCGGCCTAATTGATTATCCTGACCCAGACAGTGCAAAGGCAGGAGTACTTATACTTCTTCGGTAGTAGACCTCTCGAAGTCAGTCATCCCAGTAAGAGTGGCTAACATCAGTGATAAGATCAAAACTATCCAGGAAGGAGAGGTAATAGCAGCTTGTGCTCCTGTCACATGCGTTGACCGAAAGTGCAAAAGCCAAAACCTTTCTTCAGAGGATCTAGTCAGGGATTTACTACGAAACACGGACTTAGACGAGAAACAGAAATGTGCTGCAGGAGAACTGATTACAGAATTCCAAAGCCTATTTTCAAGAACATCTGAGGACTTTGGAAGAACTAGACTAACTCAGCACCGAACTGATACAGGAGAGCATCCTCCTATTAAGCAACACCCCCGACGACTGCCGTTTGCCAAACAGGAAGAAGTCCAAACACTCATACACTCATTAAAGACATGCAAGATAATGATGTCATCGAGCCGTCGTCAAGTCCCTGGGCATCTCCCATCGTCTTGGTCAAGAAAATAGATGGCTCTCCCAGATTTTGTGTGGACTATCGTCGGCTGAACGACGTGACCAAGAAGGACAGCTACCTTCTTCCAAGAATAGATGACACGCTTGATACACTTGCCGGCAAAACCTGGTTCTCTACCCTAGACCTCAAGAGTGGGTATTGGCAGGTAGAAATTGACCCTGACGATAAAGAAAAGACAGCCTTCACCACGGGACAAGGACTCTGGCAATTTAAGTTTATGCCTTTCGGCTTGTGTAATGCACCTGCAACATTCAAGAGCCTTATGGAAACAATCCTCGGAGGACTTTCGTACGAGACCTGCCTGGTTTATCTTGATGACATCATAATCGTGGGGCGTTCCTTCGAAGAACATTTTAACAATATTAGGCGTGTGCTACAAAAGCTGAAAGAAGCTAACCTCAAGTTAAGTCCATCCAAGTGCCACCTGTTCCGGCGTGAAGTCACCTATCTCGGGCATAATATTTCGGCGGAAGATGTAAGAATAGACCCGGATAAGATCTCGGCCGTGAAAAACTGGAAAAGCCCGACGCATCTTCAGCAGCTACGTAGTTTCTTGGGCTTATGTACGTATTACCGGAAATTCGTGAAAGATTTCTCAACCATCGCCAGATCAATCCATAAGCTGGCCGAAGCAAAACAGAAATTCATCTGGACGAACGCGTGCAACAACACCTTTAACAAGCTCAAGGACGAATTAACATCTGCTCCAATCCTGGCATATCCTGAAGCTGGAAAACAATTTATTCTGGATACAGATGCAAGTCATGACAGCATCGGAGCTGTATTGTCCCAAGAAATAGATGGTCAGGAGCGTGTCATCGCCTATTTTAGTAAGTGTCTGTCTAGACCAGAAAGAAACTACTGTGTAACTAGGAAGGAACTGCTTGCTATCGTAAAAGCCGTGGAGCACTTCCATCCTTACCTCTACGGTCGACGATTCCTACTTGGAACAGATCATGCATCATTGACCTGGCTACTGAATTTTAAAAATCCAGAAGGCCAAATAGCCAGGTGGATACAAAGACTGCAAGAGTTTGACGCAGAAATTCGCCACAGAAAAGGATCAGCACACGGAAATGCAGACGCTCTTTCGAGAAAACCCTGTCCTGAGAGCTGCAAATAATGCTCGAGAGTCGAAAAGAAATTTGGCGAAATAGATCCAGTAGCCCGCCAAGTTACAACGCCATCAACATCTGAATTGGACCCGTGGTGTGACGAGAGCGTCCGAAAAGATCAACTGGCTGATCATGAAATTAAACCAGTAATAGAATTCAAAGAGTCATCTGATGAAAAGCCCAGCTGGCAAGACATCGCCTCTTTCCATCCTACAACGAAGCGTTACTAGGCTTTTTGGGACTCTCTGCACCTGAGAAATGGTGTTTTATATCGAAAATGGGAGTCTGACGACGGAAAAGCATTCAGGTGGCAATTAATTCTCCGAAAGACAAGAATATCGACAGTCCTAAGCGAACTCCATGGCAGTCCAACTGGTGGTCATTTTGGTGTTATGAAGACCTTACAAAAAGTCCGAGAGCGCTTCTACTGGAACAATGTGCGGAATGACGTTGAGAAGTGGTGTCGCACATGTGATCACTGTGCTGCACGTAAAGGTCCAAGAAAACGCACCAGAGGACGACTCCAGCTGTATAATGTGGGAGCGCCTTTCGAACAAATAGCTTTCGACATCTTAGGCCCACTTCCCAGATCATCAGACGGCAACAACAGCATCCTGGTTGTCATGGACTACTTCACTATGTGGCCTGAAGGCTATCCTATATCCGACCAAGAGGCCCCGACTGTTGCAGATGTTCTAGTTCAACATTGGATCTCAAGATACGGAGTTCCTCTACAACTGCACTCCGATCAGGGAAGGAACTTCGATTCTGCAGTTTTCAAGAGACTGTGTGAGATACTCGGCATTGACAAAACCCGGACAACAGCCTTACATCCTCAGTCTGACGGCATGGTAGAGAGTTTCAATCGGACCATCCTGAACAGCCTCTCTCTCTTGGTATCCAGTAATCAACAGGACTGGGACCAGAAACTGCCTCTTTTCCTGCTTGCCTACCGGAGTGCCGTCCACGAGACCACTGGCTATTCCCCATCCCAGATGCTCTTCGTACGTGATATTCGTTTGCCTGCAGATCTCTTGTTCACCGGCCACCAGATGCTCCTTTGGCGCCTGAGGAGTATGTCGAGAAACTCCAAGCACGGATGGAGGAAATGCATTATTTGGCTAGGGAAAGAATCGCCATGGCTTCAGAGAAGATGAAGACCCGATACGACGCAAGAGCAACCGGACACGACTTTCACGAAGGCGACAAAGTGTGGTTATGGAATCCGAAACGTCGAAAATGACTCTCTCCGAAGCTGTAGACTAACTGAGAAGGACCTTACACAGTCCTAAAAAGACTGAATGACGTTGTGGTTCGGATACAGAAATCACCACACACAAAACCGAAGGTAATACATTATAATATTCTAGCCCCTTACCTTGGCCAAGGAGAATAAGATACCTAAGTTCAGACCATGGTCAGAAATTATTTTGTAAATAATGTGATTTATTTAACTATTTTCTAATTTCTTAGTTTTATTTTAGTGTTGTAATTTATGTTTGTATTTTGAGTTTATTTGCTTTTTGCTGTTGAGTTTTTGTTACTTTATATTCGATTATTATGTGAATAGGTTATGTCAGTAAATACAAGGGGTGATCATATGAAAAGGTACGAAACGACATAAAAATGAAACAGTTAAATATTTGCATATTCTGCCAAGGGAGAATGTAGCGGGACATCTCGGGATGCCATTGGAGACTCTGACTGGGATCGGATCATGCGCGGGTGCCCGCATGCGCAGGAGAGAGCAAAGACTCTTATAAAAAGCGGCGTCCAAATGATGCGAGCACAGAATTACTCGAGCACAGAAAAAGAATTAACTCCGATGTGTACTGTGAGACACTCCGACGCCTACGTAGGTCCATCAAGAACAAAAGACCGGGGCTGCTCACGGAGGGTGTGGTTCTGCTCCATGATAAAGCGCGTCCACACGTCTCCAGAGTCACACAAATGGAACTGCACAAGTTCCAATGGGAGACGTTGGACCATCCGTCCTACAGTCTGGACATGTCACTCTGCGATTTCCATGTGTTTGGTCCACTGAAGAAACACCTGAAAGGAAAGCGCTTCAACTCGGACGACGTACTCAAGGACACTGTGAAGGACTGGGTCTCGTCACAGCCACAGGAATTCTGGGAACGAATCCTGCGGCTTGTTCATCAGTGGGATCGTTGTGCTCAGGCCTTTGGTGTATATTTTGAATAAAGTCTATATTTGTACCCACCGTGTCGTTTCGTACTTTTTCATTTGATCTCCCCTTGTAGATGCCTCTTACTCAGGGATTGTACTGCCCGGGACGTGCAGTCTTTGAGAGGGGGGCAATGTTACGAATTTTGTATAAAATAATGTAAATAATTTGTATTTGCATGTGCAATGTCTTTATATTACTCTATGCTATATTTATTTCATGATAAGATTGTAATATTCACAAGCAACGCCGTCCCTTACGTTATAATGGCGATTCAATGGGAACTTGGCGAAATATTGGCGATAGAGCCAAGTTGGCATCATTTTTGGCGACCAATTTGGCGACAGTGGCCACCATGTTGGCGAGTTCGGGACCCTCTGGATTCTTCTAGAAATTAGTAGAGAAATCCACTAATTTCACGATCTGTAGCGCGAGCGCATCTTTCCAGAATTTTCGGCATCTGCTATAAATAGAGAGAGACTCGCCGCAACGGTCTGTCTGATTTTAAGCAGCGAGTAGTGAGCACTGTTTTGATTAGCGATTAGAAGACTTGCCTTGAATTTGATAAGCTCGGCTGTGCTTGTGATTAGTCATTTACATACGTGAATTTTAGACACTGCTTATTGTGTCTGAGTGCTGTTGAAGGTGTGAAATTCCTCTGTTAATTATTCTGCGAATTTTGCTGTTGAATCCTGTATTTTCAAAGATTGATTTACGCTAATAAATACTCATCGCTCTTAAGGAATTGCCTTTTTATTTACGACTGATTTTGCATAAAATCCTCGAACACCGATCTACGTAACAATTTAGTGTCAGAAGTTGGGATTTTATGCCAATAACAAGAGCGATGGATGAGCAACTGAAGGCTCTGTTGGAGGGCATTAATGCCTTGAAAAGTGGCCAAGAAGACAGTAGGAAAGGAATGGAAGATATGAAGAAAAGCCAAGAAGAGACTAGAAGAGGCCAACAAGAAATGCAGAAAGGTCTGGAAGATATGCAAAGAAGCCAAGAAGAGACAAAGAATGAGTTAAAGGAGAGAATGCAGAAATGTCAAGAAGACCTAAAGAGTTCTCTAGAAAAGAAAATTGACAGTGTTGAAGAGAAAATCAATAGTGTGAAAGAGAAAATAGCTGTAAAAATGGACGAAAATATCGCCGTAGTTGAAGAGAAGATCGAAAAGAAAGTAGAGGAAGTAGAGGAAGAAATAGAAAGAGTTAAAGAGCAAGTTGAAGGAAGAATTGAAGAAGTGGCTGGAAATTTTAGCCTAGTATCGCAACGAGTAGAAGATCTTGAAAAGAAGTTTCTAGCGTGCGGGAATACTTCGAACGAAAGCAAATTTTTGCCTGCTGCTCCGGCATCTGTGCCTACTTCTCCAGTGCCTCTGATTGCCTCTCCAATATCGGTGAAACTGTCGACCTATGACGGAAAAACCAACTGGGAGGTGTATAAGACTCAATTTTCTATTATTTCTGATGCCAACGGATGGACTGAAGGGGTCAAGGCGTGTCAACTAGCAGCATCCCTTAGAGGAGAACCGGCAGAAATACTGCAGACTCTTCCTGACACTAAGCGGCTTAATTTGCATTCCCTCTATAATGCTCTAGATCTTCGGTTCGGCAAGAAATACTCAAAAGATTACGCACGCCTGCAGATGAAAACAAGACTCCAGAAAACCGGAGAAAATTCGCAGGAGTATGCCTCCGAAATAGAAAGGCTCGCCAACTTGGCCTTCTTCGACCAGCTAGCAAATGTGCGAGAAATAGTTTCCCTGCAACATTTCGTGGATTGACTTACTTACTTACTTACTCGGGAGAATCAAGCCCACCCAAGGGGTTTCGAGCTGTGAATCGATCCTCCGAGATGTAACTTTAATAAGGTAAACAAAAAAGTGTACAAAGTGGTACCGAAGGAGGGACCCTCCCCACAAAATCCTTGAGAAAATGGGGAGAAATACAGTTGGAAAGCTTTACAATTTTGCATAACATTGCAAATACAAAAAAAAAAAAAAAAAAAAAAAACACAACACAACACAAACACATACGCATACACCGACGCTGTCTAACTAAAGAGACAGGAAAGACATGAAAAAAGTAATAAGAGAAGCGGGGAAACCCCTCCTAAAAGGTAATTCGAGAAAGGGGAGGGGAGGAAAGGCAAGTAAAAGATAGCGGAGGTCCAGATTTTATTTTTTTATATTTTGGAAAGAGCAATAATGGCCGGTTCATGAGCGGCAGCAGAGTGGGATCCTGGAAGACGATCCGAAAGACGCAGGGGGGGGGTGCGAAAGGGGAGGCACCATATCCAATAACCTCCCCTCTCCAAAAGCATTGCACCCCAAGGCAATGAAAACAACAGAGAGGGAATGCAAAGCAGTCATTCTAAAAAGAAGAAAGGGGGAGGGGACAGAGACATTGGCCAAATGACGAGATCCAGCAAATGGTCGGAGGAAAATCAAATTATTTTTTTGAAAAAAAAATGAAAAGGAATAGCAAGAGGAAGGCCAAGAAACAGGCAAAAGGAGGGCTTAAGATAGCCTATCACAAATGGAATTGGAAATCACAAAGCAAGAAATTAATTTATTGCGGATAGTGCGATTATTAGTAACAGAGTTAATCCAAGGGGAAAGAGCATTTGGATTGGGATTAACAAGATGATGATCGACAGTGAAGGGACAGTGGAAAACATAATGGTCGGCGTCCCCGGGTGACCCACAAATGCAATTTGGAGAGGAAAGAAGATTGAACCTGTGCAAGTAAGCGGGGAAAGGGCCATGATTAGTTAGAAAATGGACCAGATATTTAGAAATTGGAGGAATGTTAAAGTTAGGATTTTTAAAAAAGCGTTTGACCCTAAGCCCCGTATTGCAATCATTCCAATAAGAGGTCCAAGACTAGGACAAATTTATTTAAGGAACTAGAGAGATAGGAGCGAGGAGCAGGGACCGAAAACACTTCACCATCATAAACAGCCTTTTTTGCACAAAAATCGGCGTAATCATTATAGATGTTATTGTTATGAGCTTTGACCCAATAAAGATTGTAATAGTTCCGGAATTGAAACAATATAAGTTTAATAGAATTGAGATAACTGGATTTATTTGTAAGATTATTAAGAAAGAGAATAGAGGAGAAACTATCAGTATAAATGTGAATTCTAGTATTATGATGAGCTGCCCAACAGACAGAGAGGCCGATGGCAGAGAACTCTGCCGGAAAAACAGAATTGAAATTTTGAATTTTAAAAAGATACGTTTTAAAGGGAGAGCCCCGATAAGAAATGCACACGGCGAAACCAACCTCGGAACCGATTTTGGAATCATCAGTGTACACTTCCCAGGCAGATGGGCCCTCGAAAGTATTGATAGGGAAGGAAAGAAAATCCGGAGGGATCTGATGAAGTGAAATATAAGAGTCCAAATTCGAAGCTGGGAAATTGGACTCTTATATTTCTGAAGGATGGACTGAGAAGGATGGAGAAATTCAGAAGGCTATAAGAATGGCAGATGTTCAGGACCTAAAATCTGCCCTATTATATGCCTTGAAATTAGAGGCCGCCACTCAAGACAGTCGCAGAGACCGCCATTCCATTCGGTTAGCTAGAGTGACTGCAGATGCACCCTCTGAATCTCCATGGATAAACGACATAGAAAAACTGAGAGAAGAAAGGCAAACTTTAATGGTTAAACGTCAGAACCAAGAGAAACGCAACATCAAGTGCTGGGGATGCGGAATGGCGGGATATCTGAGAAATAACTGTCCCCGAGCAAGAAAAGAAGAGAGTCACTTCCCTTCTTCGAAGCAGGAAAACTAGGATATGGCCATCTGGCGGGGCGGAGGTCGCCAGATAATGAAAAGCCCCATCACAAGATTCTCCAAATTACTGCAGTGAATGGCGGTGACAATGGGCTTTATGTGATTGGACGAATTAATAATATCTCGTGCCGTATGGTTGTCAATACTGGAGCCAATGTGTCAATAATCAGGAAAGATTTGGCTCTAAACTCCAAAGTTAAAACTATCTGTACGCCGCCCTGCGTTTCCTTGCAAACAGTGACTGGTGACAAGATTTGTGTACATGGGAAAGCTAATATCACTCTAAGGTTTGGAAATATCGATTATTGCCATACGGCATACGTAGCAGATATTACAGATCCCTGTATCCTGGGACTAGATTTTCTGAAGAGTAATAACTTCAAACTGGACTTTGAAAATAGCAATATGCATTCAAAATTTGAAGACATCACTCTTTTTGGCTTACAAACTCAGTTTGAATCCAACCAGAAAATTATAGCAAAATCCAACATCTCATTATCACCAAGAACTGAATGCATAATACCTGGTTTAGTAGAAGAAAATAGGAAATTCCGATTCGGCCTAATTGATTATCCTGACCCAGACAGTGCAAAGGCAGGAGTACTTATACTTCTTCGGTAGTAGACCTCTCGAAGTCAGTCATCCCAGTAAGAGTGGCTAACATCAGTGATAAGATCAAAACTATCCAGGAAGGAGAGGTAATAGCAGCTTGTGCTCCTGTCACATGCGTTGACCGAAAGTGCAAAAGCCAAAACCTTTCTTCAGAGGATCTAGTCAGGGATTTACTACGAAACACGGACTTAGACGAGAAACAGAAATGTGCTGCAGGAGAACTGATTACAGAATTCCAAAGCCTATTTTCAAGAACATCTGAGGACTTTGGAAGAACTAGACTAACTCAGCACCGAACTGATACAGGAGAGCATCCTCCTATTAAGCAACACCCCCGACGACTGCCGTTTGCCAAACAGGAAGAAGTCCAAACACTCATACACTCATTAAAGACATGCAAGATAATGATGTCATCGAGCCGTCGTCAAGTCCCTGGGCATCTCCCATCGTCTTGGTCAAGAAAATAGATGGCTCTCCCAGATTTTGTGTGGACTATCGTCGGCTGAACGACGTGACCAAGAAGGACAGCTACCTTCTTCCAAGAATAGATGACACGCTTGATACACTTGCCGGCAAAACCTGGTTCTCTACCCTAGACCTCAAGAGTGGGTATTGGCAGGTAGAAATTGACCCTGACGATAAAGAAAAGACAGCCTTCACCACGGGACAAGGACTCTGGCAATTTAAGTTTATGCCTTTCGGCTTGTGTAATGCACCTGCAACATTCAAGAGCCTTATGGAAACAATCCTCGGAGGACTTTCGTACGAGACCTGCCTGGTTTATCTTGATGACATCATAATCGTGGGGCGTTCCTTCGAAGAACATTTTAACAATATTAGGCGTGTGCTACAAAAGCTGAAAGAAGCTAACCTCAAGTTAAGTCCATCCAAGTGCCACCTGTTCCGGCGTGAAGTCACCTATCTCGGGCATAATATTTCGGCGGAAGATGTAAGAATAGACCCGGATAAGATCTCGGCCGTGAAAAACTGGAAAAGCCCGACGCATGTTCACCAGCTACGTAGTTTCTTGGGCTTATGTACGTATTACTGGAAATTCGTGAAAGATTTCTCAACCATCGCCAGATCAATCCATAAGCTGGCCGAAGCAAAACAGAAATTCATCTGGACGAACGCGTGCAACAACACCTTTAACAAGCTCAAGGACGAATTAACATCTGCTCCAATCCTGGCATATCCTGAAGCTGGAAAACAATTTATTCTGGATACAGATGCAAGTCATGACAGCATCGGAGCTGTATTGTCCCAAGAAATAGATGGTCAGGAGCGTGTCATCGCCTATTTTAGTAAGTGTCTGTCTAGACCAGAAAGAAACTACTGTGTAACTAGGAAGGAACTGCTTGCTATCGTAAAAGCCGTGGAGCACTTCCATCCTTACCTCTACGGTCGACGATTCCTACTTCGAACAGATCATGCATCATTGACCTGGCTACTGAATTTTAAAAATCCAGAAGGCCAAATAGCCAGGTGGATACAAAGACTGCAAGAGTTTGACGCAGAAATTCGCCACAGAAAAGGATCAGCACACGGAAATGCAGACGCTCTTTCGAGAAAACCCTGTCCTGAGAGCTGCAAATAATGCTCGAGAGTCGAAAAGAAATTTGGCGAAATAGATCCAGTAGCCCGCCAAGTTACAACGCCATCAACATCTGAATTGGACCCGTGGTGTGACGAGAGCGTCCGAAAAGATCAACTGGCTGATCATGAAATTAAACCAGTAATAGAATTCAAAGAGTCATCTGATGAAAAGCCCAGCTGGCAAGACATCGCCTCTTTCCATCCTACAACGAAGCGTTACTAGGCTTTTTGGGACTCTCTGCACCTGAGAAATGGTGTTTTATATCGAAAATGGGAGTCTGACGACGGAAAAGCATTCAGGTGGCAATTAATTCTCCGAAAGACAAGAATATCGACAGTCCTAAGCGAACTCCATGGCAGTCCAACTGGTGGTCATTTTGGTGTTATGAAGACCTTACAAAAAGTCCGAGAGCGCTTCTACTGGAACAATGTGCGGAATGACGTTGAGAAGTGGTGTCGCACATGTGATCACTGTGCTGGCACGTAAAGGTCCAAGAAAACGCACCAGAGGACGACTCCAGCTGTATAATGTGGGAGCGCCTTTCGAACAAATAGCTTTCGACATCTTAGGCCCACTTCCCAGATCATCAGACGGCAACAACAGCATCCTGGTTGTCATGGACTACTTCACTATGTGGCCTGAAGGCTATCCTATATCCGACCAAGAGGCCCCGACTGTTGCAGATGTTCTAGTTCAACATTGGATCTCAAGATACGGAGTTCCTCTACAACTGCACTCCGATCAGGGAAGGAACTTCGATTCTGCAGTTTTCAAGAGACTGTGTGAGATACTCGGCATTGACAAAACCCGGACAACAGCCTTACATCCTCAGTCTGACGGCATGGTAGAGAGTTTCAATCGGACCATCCTGAACAGCCTCTCTCTCTTGGTATCCAGTAATCAACAGGACTGGGACCAGAAACTGCCTCTTTTCCTGCTTGCCTACCGGAGTGCCGTCCACGAGACCACTGGCTATTCCCCATCCCAGATGCTCTTCGTACGTGATATTCGTTTGCCTGCAGATCTCTTGTTCACCGGCCACCAGATGCTCCTTTGGCGCCTGAGGAGTATGTCGAGAAACTCCAAGCACGGATGGAGGAAATGCATTATTTGGCTAGGGAAAGAATCGCCATGGCTTCAGAGAAGATGAAGACCCGATACGACGCAAGAGCAACCGGACACGACTTTCACGAAGGCGACAAAGTGTGGTTATGGAATCCGAAACGTCGAAAATGACTCTCTCCGAAGCTGTAGACTAACTGAGAAGGACCTTACACAGTCCTAAAAAGACTGAATGACGTTGTGGTTCGGATACAGAAATCACCACACACAAAACCGAAGGTAATACATTATAATATTCTAGCCCCTTACCTTGCCAAGGAGAATAAGATACCTAAGTTCAGACCATGGTCAGAAATTATTTTGTAAATAATGTGATTTATTTAACTATTTTCTAATTTCTTAGTTTTATTTTAGTGTTGTAATTTATGTTTGTATTTTGAGTTTATTTGCTTTTTGCTGTTGAGTTTTTTTACTTTATATTCGATTATTATGTGAATAGGTTATGTCAGTAAATACAAGGGGTGATCATATGAAAAGGTACGAAACGACATAAAATGAAACAGTTAAATATTTGCATATTCTGCCAAGGGAGAATGTAGCGGGACATCTCGGGATGCCATTGGAGACTCTGACTGGGATCGGATCATGCGCGGGTGCCCGCATGCGCAGGAGAGAGCAAAGACTCTTATAAAAAAGCGGCGTCCAAATGATGCGAGCACAGAATTACTCGAGCACAGAAAAGAATTAACTCGATGTGTACTGTGAGACACTCCGACGCCTACGTAGGTCCATCAAGAACAAAAGACCGGGGCTGCTCACGGAGGGTGTGGTTCTGCTCCATGATAAAGCGCGTCCACACGTCTCCAGAGTCACACAAATGGAAACTGCACAAGTTCCAATGGGAGACGTTGACCATCCGTCCTACAGTCTGGACATGTCACTCTGCGATTTCCATGTGTTTGGTCCACTGAAGAAAACACCTGAAAGGAAAGCGCTTCAACTCGGACGACGTACTCAAGGACACTGTGAAGGACTGGGTCTCGTCACAGCCACAGGAATCTGGAACGAATCCTGCGGCTTGTTCATCAGTGGGATCGTTGTGCTCAGGCCTTTGGTGTATATTTTGAATAAAGTCTATATTTGTACCCACCGTGTCGTTTCGTACTTTTCATTTGATCTCCCTTGTAGATGCCTCTTACTCAGGGATTGTAACTGCCCGGGACGTGCAGTCTTTGAGAGGGGGGCAATGTTACGAATTTTGTATAAAATAATGTAAATAATTTGTATTTGCATGTGCAATGTCTTTATA
>BMAO01014428.1:0-61139 GCA_019973975.1 Trichonephila clavata | reverse complement strand
TAATTTAATACACTGCTGGCCACCGTAAATGCAACACCCTGAAGGAAGCACACAAATAACATGAAATTTACAACATGCATTAGCGAGTAGAGATATGCAAATATTAGAATTCAGCGCAGACACACATCACGCACGCCTGTGGCACCACCTCAAACGCTATTTAAGATTGGAGATTTCGACCATTTCAAGTTCGGCAATTGTGTTTTTCTTGTGGTTTTTCAAAAAAACGATCAGTTATGTCTCGTGGAAAACAGCTATCAGCTTTTGATCAAGTATCCGAGTTCGGCAGAGGAAGGATAGTGGCCTACCGAGATTGTGGATTATCTTTCAGGGAAATCGGTAGTCGTGTTGGACGAAACCAAACAACTGTAATGCGGATATGTGACCGTTGATGCAGGAGGTACGACGGACCGACGCGGTCGATCGCATCCACCTCAGTGCACCACTTCACGTGAGGACAGGCAAATTGTGCACATGGCAGTGACGGATCGCTCAGTCACATCACGAACCATAGTAGTAGCCATTGAGTCTGTAACGCATCTTCAGTGTCTGAGCGTACCATTCGACGCCGTTTACAGCAGAGTGGTCTGTCCGCAAGACGTCCATTGCTTGTCTACCCTTGACGCAGAACCACAGACGTCTCCGCCGCCAATGGTGCGATGAAAGAAGGATGTGGGCGGCAGAATGGAATGAAGTTGTCTTTACTCACGCATCTGTCTGCAACACCACGATGGTCGGATTCGAGTCTGGAGACACCGTGAGAGAGGATGCTGAACAGCTTCGTTATGCACCGCCACACTGATCTGCACCGGTATTATGGTATGGGTGGTATTGGATATCACTCTCGCACTCCTCTAGTACGCATTGCAGACTTTAAACAGCCAGCGCTACATCTCCGAGTGTTGGAGCCAGTTGTCCTTCCTTACCTTCAGGCTTGCCACAGACATATTCCAACAGGATAATGTTGTCCAAAGTTTCTTCGTCAATCCCGAGATTGAAATGCTTCCTTGCGGCTCGCTCTCCAATCTTCGCCGATAGAAAAACATGTGGTCCATGGTTGCTCAACGATTGACCAAGATTACACCCCCAGCTTCCACACTAGATCAACTTTGACAACGTGTGGAAGCTGATTGGTCTGCTGTATCTCAAGAACACACCCAAAGTCTCTTTGAATCAATGCCGAGGCGTGTGGCAGCGGTGATCTCCAACAATGGCGGCTACTCTGGCTACTGATTCTGGCAGGAACCACGCTTCACAGAAGTCTATAAATTTAATCATTTGATACTTGGTCAACATGTTATCTACAAAATAAATTTTGTAGTGCTTTCTCTTGTCTTTCTTGGTGTTGCATTTACGTTGGCCAGCAGTGTATGTTAGACCAATGTACTGCCGAAGTGACATTAGTCTACAATAATTTTTTCTTGGTGTTGGAATTTTTTCCCCTTCAGTGTAAGATGTATCCGAAAGTAACTAAGCACGGCAGTGAACTAAAGCGAACTTGTTCGATTTGAATGGAAATTCGTTTGTTTGAAATAAAATTTGTGCGAAGAAACGCGTGTTAATATTTTGTACAGATTGCAACAATGCAGATATATACGGAAGAAAGATGGCACTAAAGCCATATGACTAAAATCCATAAAAATCACCGGGGTTGCAATATTGGTACAAAATCTTTTTGTTGAACGTTGAATTTATAGCAAAAATCCCTCAAACTTGGGCCCTATTGATGCCGGGGCCCCTGGCGGTTGCCAGATCCGCCAGCCACTTAATCCGCCTTATTCACACAATTAAATTGAAAATCTAAACAAGACTAGCACAATTTAGTTATCAAATCAAACAGTATATAGTTTATTCTGACGTTGATTAAAATAAGTTGTGTCTGATTTTTTCCGTCCTTAACGATGGATAGGTTTTAAAACATATTTATGGATCTTTTATTTCATCCCTTTGTTCGCAAAAGTAATTTTGAGCCCTGTTTTACTCATGTCTCATAAAAACGATATCAAAATTACCACAACTTTATTTAATGCAACAATTGTTTCAAGTTATTAAGAGACAAGAGTTACTTTAGTTAAGATCGTGATAAAAGATTATTCATAAATTTTTTAATACAGTGAAAATCGTTTAACACTAAACTGAGGGAACTGAAATATTTTTTCGTATTAAAGAAAAAAAATTATATTGGACACAAAATTAAGTTTATAAGAGTACATTTCATTTACATAAACATGTATATAGGCATGTATTTAATAAAAACCAATGAAACAAAGACATTCTTGAGAGCTTAATGTAATTTAATACAAAATTTTCAAGTGTTTTGAAAAACAAAACATTTACTGAGTTTTTTTTAAAAATTAATCTGATATATATATACAGTCGACTCTCGATAATTCAAACCTTTGATAATACGATCCTCTCGATAATTCGAAGTATATGCTCAATCCCTAGAAAAACTTTTGATATTTCGAACTAAAACAATACGTTTGGGTACACTCAATAATTCGAAATAAAATCTGTGACTGACCAGACTACAACACGCAATAATTCGAAGTTATGTTTTAAGACTCTGGACAATTCGAACACTCATTATCATGTACAACCCCTGTGGCAAACAGGTTGGAGCTTACAAGTTTTGTGTTGTATTGTCTCTGCGTGTCTTCCCTGTAGCGTAGCCCCTTTAATGACCATCTGTATGCTATTCCTTCTTATTGTTTTTCGTTCATCAGACGAAAATACTTTTATTGCTATCCTTTTTCAAGTGGATAATAGACCAACCGCACCTGTTGTCAGCCATCCATATTTTTCGTTTAACACGTGGCTTTGCTACATATGTGTTCAGAAAGGATGGTCAACTATTGTGAAGAAGAGATGCGTAGGATTGTGTATGAATGTATTCTTTTAATACATGACTTTTACCTTATGTACAAAATATATGTACTTCTTAAAAATTACTTTAAAATAATTTGATACATATGTACATTTATTGTTTTATTACATAGTTTTAAATTTAAATGTGTTAGAAAGAAAATTCTCTTCGAGTATTTTGGGATTTTTTTCTACCCTCTTAATAATTCGAACTCTTGATAATACGAAATTTTCATTGGTCCCTCCAACTTCGAATTATCGAGAGTCGACTGTATATATTTTTTAGCATTGAATGTCTACAAATTATTCGATGTCGTCCATTTTGTTATTAATTCCACCATTGTAATGTGCATCTAAATAACTGAGCATACTTTTCATGACGTTCCTCATTTCGGATGATGTGGAAACAGGAACTGCATCATTCATTTCATTTAGGGGTGGAGGGTGATAGACAAAATTAGTTAGTGTCACGTGCTATTCCGAGAATATTTCAAATCAAATTTAGCCTCCTTTTTACGAAACATGTGAAAATGCCTCTCTTTCATTTTACACCCCTCTCAAATCTCGCTGGCGCTGTTTTCCGTATTTTGCTCATTCTAAGAAGGAAAATCTTTTCATGTCAAGCAATTTTCGTTTCGTGTTAACAGGGTTAAATACTTGAAAATACACAGTAGATTTTCAGGACCGTTGTATTATTTCGTTTTAACCAATATTTCGTCGTAAGCGTTTTCGCGTTAAATGCGTACCTAATGCGTACTAACTTTGATTGGAACAAGAGGAAGAAATCCTGGAAAAATAAAAGTATAATTCACGATCTAGAAATAAATCTCAATCCTACATTTAATTTCCTTCGTGTTTTGTATGTTAATCAGTGATTAACCTCAATTACATTTATGTTGTAAATCTGACTTACATTTACATAAGCTACTATTCTTAATTTGCTAATGAATGATTGTTATTGCATAATGAATAATATTTTTCTAATGAATGTTATCAGTCAAGAACTAAAATAGAATGGTGAAATGCACTAATCATTTAAGCATTAGTTCTTTAATTTAATGAAGTGGGGCATTGTAAGGAATGTCTCTTGAAAAATCACTCCAAATATGGTTTTGAAACATTTTTTCCAAATGTGATTTTGGAATGTGGTTTTTCCAAATTATAAGTTTTAAAATATGTTTCATTTCTTATACATTGATTGAAAGTAGTATCCTCTGCATATTCATATAATTTTTGTGTAACATCCTTTTTCAAAAAAAAAAAAATACTTCAGGGAAAATATATGTATATATTAACTTTCTAAACCTGAGCTTAATTGATGTTTCACAGTCTAACTTAAGTAATGATAAAAATTGTAAATTCTTAGCAGAGCTTAAATTTTACGATTATTTGTGTTTTTTAACTGATAACGTCCCGTTTTTACTAAATTCAATTTATAAATTTGAATTTATTTCCCTGCCTCGATCTATTGGAGTTGCGTGCTTTCGTTTACTTACTGGACATGACTACTTGCAAAGGCATTTACATCGCATTGGAGTAAAGTATTCTGATTGGTGCCCTCTGTGCAACCAGGGTGAAATGGATGGTGACCACCTCAGACACTGTCCTATTGTCTTAAAGATTTTTGTAGACAACTCTACGGATACAAATTTTAATTCTTTTTATGCTTCGTCATCATTTTATTGGGCTGCTCGTCGACTAATGGCAGAGATGCCGAAGACGGGCGTAGGATAAAAAAAATTATAAATTTCAAAACTCTAAAGGAAAATAAAAAATTGCCATAATCTTGCTCAAAATTGTTATAGATATTTTACGGTAGCCTTATTTAGAGCTCAGAGAGAGGGGGGGAGAGATTCTCCTTTATTTGGACTTTCAACAATTTAAAATGAAAAAATAATTCAACATTAAATTAATATAAAATTCTTACTTCATATGTTAAAAGTTTTAAGCCTATATGTAGTTGAGCCACATATTGTAAAGTGTATTATTGTAGCTGATTGCTTAAAATAATATTGTAAGGTGGAAAAATTCTATCTTTAATGAATTTATTACATTTTTCTAATAGTTTTTATATTACTATATTGTCAGTATCAAAATTGATTGATACTTAACATCACTGGTTCTATTCCATACCATCTAATATTTTTATTAAACCATTAATTACTCTCATTACCATTAAATTTTGCGCACCAAGAAGTAAGAGTGGGATTGCTACAAAACTTCGCATGAAAGTACTTGTCAAGTAGATATATGTAAATTAGATTATGCAGTGCGATTGCGCACTGTATAATGCCACCAGAGGGCGTTGAATTTTGTTTTTCTTGTATTAAAACAGGTAAACCGAACTTGTTTGCGTGTATTTAATCTGTTGAAGAGGGACACCTTTTAGCCAGAGTGCCATTACGCCATCTTCAGAGACAATATGAGCTGTTGTCAGAGTTCGAGAGGGTAAGAATCATAAAGATGATGGAAATCGGGTGGTTATCTCGTCGAGTAGCTTTCCACCCTGGCAATTCTGACTTTACTAGAAGGAGGTGTTGGGACCAGCGGTCAAAGGAGAGGTGTGTTACGTGGTGACCAGGCTTAGGATGCTCTCGTCAGACCAACAGTAGAGAAGACCATCACATCGTATGACACGCACACATAGTGTCAATTGTCTCATTGTCCGCCGTCAGTATACAGGCATCACTTTCACTATGGGCTTCTGTTATCATTGCAAGGCGCCTGGAGGAAGGACAGTCACTATCGTGATACCCATTACGTGCACTGCCATTGACCCCCACTCACCGTCCCCTCCGTTTCGAGTGACGTCGCGTTCGAAGGGATTGGACTGCAACCGAATGGAATCAGACAATCTTCAGCAACAAATCCAGACTCAATTTTGGCAGTGATGGCAATCGTGTACGTGTGTGGAGGCCCATGATGAATACCTCAATCCTGCCCTCCATTTACAGCGATTCAGGTTGCCCAACTGGTGTGATGATATGGGGGTGCCATCGCATACGACACATAGTCATCCCCTAATATTGATCCATGGCACCACGACAGCCCAGAAGTATGCTCGAGACATTCTTCAGCCACATGTGTTGCCACTCATGGCAAGGCTTCCGGGAATCATTTTTCAATAGGACATTACTACTCACACATATCAAGGGATGCACAGGACTACCTTCGCCACATTTCCACCCTTCCCTTGCCTACTCGATCTCAAGGTTTATCACCAATCGAGCATATCTGGGATCCTTTAGGATAGCAAGTTGGACATCCTAGGAGTTTGGTCGAATGAAAGGCGCGTTTACAGCAACTGTGGAACGAAATGGCGCAGGTCATCATACAGGACTCGTATGCCTGAATGGCCCCGACGTTTATCATACCATACATTCATGCTAGAGGTGGCTCCAACAAGATACTAAAAACTCCATCCGCGTTTGTAATTTTTTTCTACAATTTGCTTTGATTTTGTAATCACTTGCATCGACGTTACACTTACGTATGTAAAATTTCGTTTTAGTCTGACCGTTCTTTCTCGGTGCGCAAATTTTTATAGAAATGTATGCATATACGCAAATGTATTTTTCACTAGACAAGCTACGAACTTTCAGATATAAAAATACCTTAATTCGTAATTTAATAACGCAAAAAAAAAAATCAGAAAAAATATTTTTATTATAATTAACAGATATAATTCTGCTGCATAAAACAATTTCAATAAACGTACAAGATAAAAAAGTAAATTTAACAATACCATAATTGCCTTTTTTTCTGTATCCTTAATTTAAAGAGAAAAAATCAATGGTAGTACTAAACACAAAGCAGTTAAATGAAAAGAATAGAAAATGGAGATTTTTTTTTTTAAATTCAGAGATGTTTTTATGCAAAGAAAAATAAACGAAAGATTTTAAACTGTAATAGATTTTATTTTTTTGGTTCACTTTTTCTCTCTTGAAATTCTATATTTAAAACTCAAAAATAAATAAATAAGCAGTCATGGAAACGTGAAAAACTATAAAATATGTCAAATAACTCTATGCTATGTCGGGAAGGCTTCTGTTGAAATAACTTTACAATTGACACAGAACATCCTATTGTCTGAAAGTAATTGTTCCACGACAAAAACGGGCGTTGACTGGCAATGTCATGCTTCTCAAGAAGTCAGTTCTTTGCTGAAAACACATGGGTGAAAAATTTGGCTTATGACATTCAAGGTCAAAGCGTGCAGTTTGAGAGACGATTGTAATATGTATGTATTACATGTAAATTAGTATTCACAGTTTTCTCAGCAAACAAATAAAAATTAACTTTGTCTCTAAAAGATGTACTTGTTCTAAGTAGTAATTGTATTTGAAAAAAAATTCCTGTGTGGTAACTGCTTCTTATAGAGTTTTGATACTGTGTGTGAACCAATCTACTGATTAATTTTATGGTGGAATTTTATTTATATTATATTTATGGAATTAATTTACCTTTTATTCTATACCAGTAATCTTCAAACTTTTTCTATGCACGAAACACCTAGAACTTGAAGGTGTTTTCATGGAACCCTTAAAACTAGAAAATATTTTTGTGGAACCCCATACACAAACTTAAAAGGAATATAACTCAAAAAATATTTAAAGTAGATCAACATGTGTGTTATAGGTACTTTATATAAAGGCAATTAAAAAATATCGCATTTATAATTAAAAAAATGCTAATCTAATTTTTTAATATAATATACTCATTAGTAATATTAGTTTGTGATGAAAGTGTCTGTCACCTACCCATGCATTATATATAGTAACCACTCGCGTAACTAGTCAAGAGTGGGCCTTGTATCAAAATTCCTTAAGGGCTCTTTTCTGGATCCCTTAATATTTTACGATTTTTTTGTTTGAGCATTTTGGGGCTCCTGTAACTTGCGGGCAATGTATCATTGATACGATGGTAGATACGCCCCTGTTAGTAACTGGAATCTGAATGGCATTAAAATGTTTATAGCTATGTGAGAAAAACTGTGTATTTTACATGAGAATTCACAACAGAACATTCAGGAGATGTTCTTCAAATTTAGATTTTAACCTAGAATATGTTGATATGTTGCATCCTCTTCTTTATTATAGGTGGTTTTTATTCCTGCAAATGCAAAAAGGTGTATTTTCCATTAAAAAACTATTTAAGTTTGCAAGACATTGTACTAACTAACGAGTATAAAAATATCCCGTGGAACACACGATAGTAAACAATAGAATACTCACGATCTGGTAAAAAGTATATATATATATAAAAATATAAAACGTTTTAATATATTCTTTTATTATTTTATAATAAAAGTTTAAAAAGTATTGCAAAATAAATATATTATCTATAACTAAAATTTTTGGTTTTAATGAATAGGATGAGGTTTGGATATTTGTAATTATACAAACTTCAGAGAATGTGAATCCATTTTGCATGCATATTGACAAGTTTCTTTTTGATTTTTTTTATTGTGACTCTTGGAACCCCTGGGTATGCCTTGTGGAATCCCAGGGTTCCGTGGAACACAGTTTGAAGACCACTTCTGTATACGATATCTTTTTTCTTTTATGTATTTTTTAATCTCTTTCCCCTTTTGTTCCGTAGTATAATTTAAATTAAATATCCAAAATACAATTTTCAGTATCATTCACAATTTAATGTCAAGATAGGTTATTGTAAATTATTCAATAAAATAATAATTTATAATTTAAATTTAGAATTAATAATAATTCAGAATTATTATTTCTATGTGCAAAACGAAGCACATAAATTATATTCAAAAACGTAAGAGTAATATATGTAGTATTTCTGATATTTTATTCCGAATGTCTTGAATTTCAAGTAAGTTGCTAAGGCCTAAAAGAATCCTGCACTAAATTATGAAATAGTTTTCATTTTTCTAAAAGGTACAAATTAACTAAAGATTAGTTTATTTTTAGCATCTTTATTTTAAGAATTCCCGAAAAAAAGATGTGTAAAAGCCATCATTAGAGCTGACAGATTTTTTCCCCATATATTATTTAATATTTTCCCTTTGTCTTATCATTAGAAGAAAAACTGTATCATTACCCATGGAGTTCAACAAAAAATAACTCTTTATTTGATATTTGCGCAAATAGGAGTTCTATAAGCTTTTGACTTGTGACCAATAATTAGTACTTCAGTACTTATATATTTTGCTATCGACCAATTTCATCAGATCAAAAAACATCGCTAAATGCCTCGATACGTAGCTTAAAGTGAAAAACTTTTCCCGTGCATTCTCGAACACTATAATAATAACGATGACCCCATTTGACGACATTTTTTAAACTGGTAATGTTTTTCTCTTTCATTTGGTGAAATTGATCGATGGTATGGTGTGTAAGAACCCTAATTTTTAATAGGTATGTCTAAATACGCATGGGTACATACATATTATCGCAACTGTGTAGGCGACTTTTTTTAAACGAAGCACATGGCTGCCGATTCAGCGCATACGATACATGTTAAATCGGGGTTGCTGATTTGGCGAGTTATCTTGAACGTTGGTGTTGTTGCAATAGTACGTAAGTACCTACGTACGTTATATGAGACTAATGTTTAATATAAGGATTAAAGTTGTGACGGATCTATACGCATCCTTTCACTTTTCCTCTGGGGAACTCTTTTGGGCCAGCATTTTCAACCAATCTTCACCGAAATGTAGAAAACGTGATATGCAAATTAATAGATATATTCTTTCTTCACGTGTTTGAGAGTTAGTGAATTGTGAATAGATTAGAAGTGAAGTAAATTGGCAGTGAAACATATATGTAAACAAAGTAAGAAGCCTGAAGTTTGGATATTAAGAAAGTGATTAGATTAGCTAGCGGGAAGTGTTAAAGTCAACTTAAAATAAATAGAAGACTGCAAGAGTTCAGATACTGTGATCTTAAATTAAAAGTCGATGTTTAGAAAATTAAACTAATAGTGCGGTCATTAAATACGTATACTCTGTATATTAAGTTATATTAAAGGTGGAGCTGCATGATTGAAAATATTCTCCCCAACCCAATATCGTCTCTCTCCCTCTTGCTTTATAACTGATTCTAATTATCTTGTTTAAAGTTTTTTTTTTGTCTGAGTTGATTATAGTGATAAATAAAATAATTGGAATTCATGATGTCATATAATTATTCAGTTCTTTCCACACCTTTAGCCGTGCCATAGGGTAGAAGGGATGCAAATTCATTATAAAGTGAAATTTGTAAATATTAGATGATTGCATGAAAAAATCATCACACTAATTTTAGTTGAAATAATGTTTCTTCAATCTCGATTTCCTCACATAAATTTATAGTAAATTATAACGACTTCATATTAGATCAAACAATATTCATTCAAACAGATGTACTTGAAAAAAAATATTACAAGCAGGATTAAAAAGTCCTAAGAGTGTAAATTATAATTTAAAAAAACTAAAGAACACGCTTTTATACTGAATCTTGCTCTTTAATGGATTTAATTAAAGGGTCTGAAGTGTATTTATTCTCTCTGTTTACGGGCCCCGGATGAGTCCCGTATCGTTATATTAGATTCCTTCTCAAAAGAACAGGTCAAACAAATAAAATGTGTGGTAAGAAGAAAAAAGGTTCGAATTTAAAAAAATTAATGTACTTTGTTTTTATAACGGACTAAGAAGTATAAAAAAAATTCTTCGTTTTTTTTTTTCTTCTTTTTTCACATTTTCATGCATTGTCATCCATTTCTGAGATATGGTCCAAATTTCAAGTCTCTAGCTCATCGGAAAGTCACACAGTTTAAAATCAATTACAAAATTCCACCCGGACAGACATTACAGAAATCGAGTTAATAAACACATGGTAATATTAAGTGTCAATCTTTTTTTCACCTTTTAAACGTGTTCCTTTCATGTTAATTCGTATCATCACTTCTAAACGTATTGCTTTATAAAAATAAAAAATATTTAGCAGTTAGAACGTAAATTATTTTTTTTTACACATGCACGAACCTTTTTTTTATTTTCATTTTCAGAAAAATGTTTATATTATGGTAAAAAATAGATAACACACACCCACCCTCCACTTTCTCACATACAGAACACTATTTTTGTTTGTTTTATTTTTATAAACCACAAGTGTATTAATTAAAAACACTCGCTGTAGGTTACACCTTTTTCTTTTAGTAGCTAAATCTGGAATTAGTCGCCAAATCTGAAAATGGTATATTGAATTAGTCGCCAAATATGACTTTGAAATATGAAATTGTATGTGCAATAAGTTGCCAAATCTGGAAGAGGTATATGGAATTGTCGCCAAATCCGATTATCATGATTCCTGACGATCCTGATTAGCACAATGGAACAAAATTATGAAATTATTGTATTGTCATCGGTCCTTGACAAGTGTGCAAAATTTCAAATTAATTTGACCTTTTTAAGTGGGTGAAAATCGAGTTCCAAGATTCCGTTACATGCAAGTGAAACTTATAAAAGCGTGTTAAAAATTCGGAAGTATCATTTCAATTTTATTTTTAAAAAAGCAGAAGTTTTTATTTGATTTTTAAGTTACAACTGTTCAAAGACTCATTTTGTAAATACAGAACAAAATTAACATTTTGAACAGATACTGAATATAATATATGCTTCTTAAGTTGCATTCAGATATCTTCGTAGCTATTAATTTTCGTATTTTAAGTTGCAAAATGTACTTACAAGAGTAAATAAATATCTAAAATATTCAATCAGCATTTCTCTTGCTTTTTAATTACAAAGGTGATTACTTCTAAATTTTGTTTCATTCAGAAAAAAAAACTATTAAATATATAAATAAATTATATACAGATATTTTAAATACGATGGAAGACTATATTTGAGAAATCTGGTGTCATTGTTTATTACCTATAAATCAATGATTTAAAATGAAAATTGATTATTTATTAATGTCTTTAGTCTCTTTTCTCTTCACAAAAACAATTTTTATTATATGTGAGTACAGAACAATCATAAAATAAAAACTTGACTGCGTTTGCATTTGGAAAAAAGAACTCAAAAGGCTTATTTATATTCACATTAAATTTTATCATTTTTATTTGAACAATCATTTTTAAGAATCAATTACAATAAATAATGATAATAAATACACATGAAATACTTTCAACATTATATATAAAAACATATAACTTATAGTTCTCTATGTATATTACAAAAATAATATAATAACAATTTTTTACTTCTTTAAAAGTTACACTTTTAAATTCCAAAGATGGCCGCATTTCGATTAAATGAATTGAATGATTGTTTATGGTATTCGGTCTAGGCCTAGACATGGGTAATAGTAATCACATAATAATACAGTCTTTCCAGTTGACATGCAGTTTGAAATTCCCCGTTTTTCGAAGAATATGCACAGGAATAATATTTGCTGATTAAAATTATCTGGATCATGATCTTTCTAAGATAGTCGAGAACGAAACGAGCCACTCTCCCATGAGGGTGAAGCCCGTTTAACTGATGCCTTAAGACGTCCCTGGTCTCAAGCCCTTTCGATAAAATACGAGGATTTGAATTTTAATAGTGGCAACACTGCTGTAAAAACGCTACACAACAAACCCAAAGAATGTCGCGTATACCACATGTGAGCTACAAACCTACCTTACCTCTCAGCAAAAAGACCTGTCCTTCCTACGTCACGCGCATTCGGAGTGACTCGAACTGATCCTTGTATTAGCTTGCGGTCTAAAGTGTTGTCAGGATGTTTTCAAAACAAAAACTACGAAGTTGGATAAAAATTTAATGTGCCAGAGGTCGTACAGCACGACAATGTCATCTAGGGCTTCAAGAGGCTTTCGGGGAATCTGCATTGCCTTATAAACAAGATGGGTAAAAGCCTTCAATGAAGGACGCCAAAATGTGGCAGACATGCATCGGCCAGGTCATCCTAGTTTCAGCAAATTAGAAGTGCATGCTGTTTCCGCTCTAATGGACAGTGATCGACCCCCAGATCTAAGTCCTGGTGACTTAATTCTTAAGATGAAGGAACAACTTCATAGCATTCGTTCTAAAACTGTTCCGTAGATTCTTGCGGCAGTAGACCGGTCCATTCTATCAAAGGTTATACGCAAAGGTTATACACAATGCTGGTGACTACATTGAAGCTCTGTAAAACATGGTGACATGAATCACTTTTGTGTGTTCCATGTAAATAAATTGTTGGCACTATTAAAGTTCCAACCCTCGTACATATTACTGAAACATGAAAAGAAATTACATATTATTGAAATCAACAGTCAAATAAATGATTATCCATAAGTAAAAGGCATCATTATCAGTTTCTGCAAAGCCTTTTTCCATTCGGCTCTCATTACATCCATAACGGCAAATGCATGAAAGACATAAGCTTGTCTCGTAGCATCGAAATACAAAGCGTGTAACGTGTTGACATCGACTGGTTGATAAGGTGGTGGAACTATATCTCGTCTCGGGGGTGGAAAAGTGGCTGCAAAGCAGCTTCTTTGCACCAAGATTAAAACAAGAATTATCTTCAGTAAAGACATTTCAAGAGACTATAACAAAAAAAAGAGATATGTTACATTAAAGAGAGCAAAACAAAAATATATTTTTAGCTTATGGCAGTTTATTTTAAAATTCCATGAAACAAAATTTAATTATTTTTATTTTAATGTAATTTTGAATTTTAAAAAAAACCTAATGTAAAATATATACACAAGAATAAATTCATGATACATGTACAAATAGTGGATTTTACCAGCATTCTTTGTTGTTATTTGTCCCACTGATTTTGAAAGTTTTTCATTTGTTTTAAAATTATAGCCCTTTAGCATTCTAATTAGAAACCATTTTAAATTGCAATCTTTCTTTTATCGAATTCCATATTATTTTTTCTCAAATGTAATTTATATGTTGTTGGTATAGGAGTGTTTTGTTTCTTAAAATACTCTCAATTTTCTAATAATATCACTACTTTCTTAAATGGAAATTATCTTCCTTTGCAATATAAAGATAGCATTTTATTAAAAAAAAACATACCTTATAATCATTTGATTACACACAAGAGGTTAAATATATAATAATACAAAAAAAAAATCAATGTCAAGAATTCTACAATTTTTTTTCTTTCTCATTTTAACTTTTAACAACTACTTTTAATATTTGGCTAATTGGATAGTATATTTAGGTCTTGTCTTGTCTTGTTATGACAATGTTTATACCAATTCTTACATTTTTTCTTAAATAAATTAATTCTGTTTAATTAATTAAGAAATTAAAACACAGTAAATTTTCAGAAATAACTGCTTACAAGCGTTATTTTCTCCACTCTTATGAAATAATATTCTCGCTTAATAAATTAAATTTTTTTTGTAGATATACCTAAATACTCCGTTTCCTTCAACAGCATCTTTTAGATAGTTCGGGACTCAATTGCTTGCGTTTCCTATAAATATGATGTAATGAAATAAAAAACTAGAATTTCGAAAAGCTTTTAAATTCATGAAAATATGCACTGTAAGCACCATTTTAATATAATTTTAGTTTTTGATTTCACAAGACAACCTATCCTCAGCAAAAATCACTGAGAAAATAATCCTAAATAGGCTAAGCGACCACCTCACACAAAACGATATCCTGATACCACAACAACACGGTTTCAGGCCCAATCTTTCCACATCACACCAGCTACTGCGTGTGGTGGAATACGTAAAAACTTGTTTCGCCGAAAATAAGTCAACTGGGGCTGTTTTCCTCGATATCCAAAAAACTTTCGACAGAGTCTGGCATACTGGCATTACTCTATAAATTAATCGGAACTAACACTCCACCTTATTTAATTAAAATAATAAACTCCTTCCTAAATAACAGAAATTTTGCAGTCCTTGTTAACCACTCCTACTCTTCCCTGAAAAATATCAACGTGGGAGTCCCGCAAGGGGCCCTCCTCTCGCCCACACTTTTTAACATTTATGTCAATGATATTCCTAGGACAAGCTTCTCTACAATCTGCATGTACGCCGACGACACGGCAATCCTGGTACAGAACAGTGATTTAAAAACAATCACCCACGCACTACACAAACGCCTAGCCAGACTAGAAGATTAGTTCTCCACCTGGAAAATTGCCCTTAATGTAGGCAAAACGGAGGCCGTCTTCTTTTCTCGTCACATTAAAAAAAACCACCAGATTTGTTTTTACATAACACCCACATACACTGGTCTCAAAACACCAAATACCTTGGTGTCATTCTAGATAAAAGACTCACTTTCAAACAACACATCACACGATTACGTAAAAATTTCAGAATTTCCGTGGCTAAAATCTACCCACTAATTTCACGGAAATCCTTTTTATCTCTCAGAAACAAAATGCTTATTTATACCCAAATCCTAAGACCCACCCTCATCTACGCCTGCCCAATCTGAGGTCATGCAGCCTACTCGAATATAAACATCATCGAAAGAGCTCAAAACTTAATTATCCGTACCATCACAAAAGCTGACTGGTACATCCGAAACGATGATATCAGGTTTGCTCTAAACCTTAAAACCCTCAGAGAGGTGATCAAAAAGATCGCCATCAAATTCTTTACTAACATCGACACCCACGAAAATAGAGCAATCCAAAGAATAGAAAAATATCCTCTAAACCCTCTCATAAATAGACCCAGAAACATCCTCTGCTAAAACTAAAAACTTCATGCTTCCAACTTCCACCCAGAAGCCCCTCCTACCCACGAGAGGCTGCAACCCGATTGGCCAGCGCCGTTTCTCTCAAAGCACTTCAAAACCCCTGCATTTTCAAGCAACTCGCATTCGCGCACTCGACCCCCGATGTGCACAGTGTAAGAATAAACTATACACTCAAAATGCTACTTTCAATTAAAATTTTCCTTTTCACATCCATTTCTTTTCAATATCCATATTATTGATTCTAACTAACTAATTAAAAAAAATCCTCACGATATTGTTCTGCAGTACTGGGCTAAGGAAAAGCCAACTAAAGCTACACCCAATCTTCACGATAGGAGGTTAAGTTTCCTCAAGGAAACAGGCCCTCCGTTAATCACTCTACATATATATTTCACAAGACACTTCATTGTTCAGCCACTAAACAAAAATAGGCATTACCGTTGAGTCATTTTGATATATTTAAAATTTATTTGCAAATTCGATAGCCCAAGCATTTTGGAAGTTTGAAGCATATCCATTTTCGTTCAGCTCCGAATTACCAAGATTCTACAATATTTCATGAATACAGTGGTGCAACGGAGAATATTAGGGTCCCCCTGCTAAGTTAAGTTTTGAGCCTCAAGTCGGATTTTACAAAGAATTACAACTTGACATCAGCGAGGCTTTAGGCCCCCAAGAATCCTGCCCCCCCCCACAATGCGGGGGTGTACGTTATTCCACGAATACGATTTTCCTTTTGTTCGAATTTAATCTAGATCAGTGCTTCCCAATATTTTTATCGTCTGGACTGGCAGACGTATCATAATTTTATCGCGGCCTGCTGAGGATAGGACGCTGATTATTTATAATTTAAATTATTTTGATGAAATTATTTTAATTTAATTGTATTAAATATGCCTTCAGAATAAAATGCAGTTACACCAAAAATTAGATATAAAGTGATTTAACATTGAATATAAAGTAATTTCTATGTGTGGAAAGTCACACAAGAGAGAAATACACCATAGTAAATAAAAGGAATGTAATTTAATGTTCTAAGGTGATCCGGGGGTTGGGGACCACTGACCTAGATATTCAAAATTTTGTTATTTCACCTGGATGTAATATATTACTTCAGATATATACTAAGTGATAGCATAGTAACTTTGCATTCTAAATATTGAACAAATCAGATCGTAATAATTTATTTATGGTTTAATATTTTTTTGTTATTATTATTATTTTAATTTAATTCTTTAACATTGAGTAGTTTAAAATATGTGTTCTAAAGCTGAAATAAAATTATAAGGTACAAAAAATTAGTTTAAAACTAATTATTTGTAACGTTTGTGACAAAATCAGGTATTCAGATTAAGCAAGTACCACTTGAGCCCCTATGTGATCATTTATCAGTTATATCAAGTTGTGGAAGGAAAAAAAATATGGCAAGCAAAAGAATACACCAATTAAGTTTAGGATGTCATGATATGAACCAAAAAAATTGAAATATTTCTAGGCTCTCACATGCATTTAGATCTTTGGCCTAAAAGGCAGTGGTTTCTCCTTCCATATTATTTATCATATATACTTTCTATGATGAAACCATAATTATTATATCAGTAAGATTCCACTCTGTCAAAATTAGAGAATTAACATTAATTCATTTTTAATAACCCCTTATTTTCTTACGATTTGTTTTAACTAAGTCTGCTAGTTTTGATTTATTATATTGATAAGATGGCTGCAAAGAAAATTGTTGTTTACTATAATGTTTAAACATACCATTGAAGCTATTAGAACAGAAACTAAAATGCATCACAAAAAGCGTTGAGAAAAAATCTAATCAAAATATTTAGCTTCAATTAAATTCGCAATAAACATCGAATTTTTTTAAAAAATTTACTTTCTCAAAAATTAACATATTTACCTCATTTTAATAAACAAAAGAGAATGGCGTAAGAAGAAATCAGGAGGTAAATAATAATTTCTTACATATTGAGATTTAACTTCAGAACTGTTCTCTATCTTACATTTTTCACAATCCAAGTAAAATTCATAATTAGTACAGAAGAAGAATAACATTTACTTTCAAAACTAATAACAAAAAATCATTAATTATTCTCTGATATGTACTTCATTTTGAAATATAATTATTAAATGTTGATATTTTGTTTGATTTAAAAATACTTGAAAACGATCTTACAAAATGAAGATGATTCTTAATGAATTCGAGAAGAAAACAATCGTTAACAAAGTATTTAAAACATACCTACCTGTACTGGCAGCAGACTTGTTCTTGTCAACATTTAGAAGCATTTTTCTTCCATTCTCTAATATATAAATAAACGCACTTGTGTGTGTGTGTGTGTGAACTTGAAATGCAGCTTATACACTTCAACTCAATTTTATCCGCGGCTGTCCGAGTTTCTTGACCCACTAAAAAAGCAAGTTAGCCGTTATTAAAAAGGACAGTAAAAAGTAAATAAAGAAATAAGTTCTAAGCGTCAGATGGGTTTATTCGCTTTTGCATGCATTGTTCTTGACAAGTTTGCTTTTATCTCGATAGAATTAAAAGTGTGTAAAGCGATGTAGTTTACTTTTCATTTTAGAATTACTTTAAGCCGTCTATTAATATTATATTTCTATTGTTTTTTAATATTGGGTTCTATTTATAACAAAAAAGTTTTGTCAAGAAATATGAAAGCATGTAAACGTTGTAGAGAATCATTTGTTACTTCAAACTACTTTTCTGAGTGGCCTAATCAGTCTTTTTGAACTAAGAAATGCAACTTTTTAAGAACATTTTACTAAAATTTTAGCGGAAAATGCTATCAACCAAGCAATTAAATCTATACTTTTTGCTATCGATGCCTTACATGTGCAAGATATCTTTTTTCTATGTGTGACTGTAACAGTTAGTAATAACAAGTAAATACAGTAATGAGAATGCGTTCACTGTACTGAACTTAGCTGGAGTAGCAACCATTTTATAGGTGAAACTGAGTTTTAATTATCCTTCATAACTCCGAAGCGAAAAATATCCCAAGAAACAATAACGATTGGGATGTTGACTACTTTGCAGTAAAACACAAACATGGATCAACAACTTGTATGATTTGTCATGAAAGTGGAACACTTAAAAAAATATAATATCGTTTGTTAATTTACCACTAAACTCTAATAGATTAATAAAAATATTAATGTGGTTATGATTTATATTCGAGTTAACGCAGTATGAAAAAGGAAGAATTACCAATATAATTCTCTTCAGTTTATACCAGTATTAAAAGAAAAACAAGTATGTTGGATGTATAAGAGAGAACTCATAACTCGAATATAAAAAAAAATTTATTGTTTTTTTGTGCTTATTTTTCAGTAGTCCAATTCAATGTCCAATGTTTTCTTGATCGTATAGTGGTTTTTTCCCATCAATCCTCATGTTGCGGCTCGCGTGAAATATCTGCCATATGTATGCGACCTGGCAGGAAAAAAGATTGAGTACCCCTGTTCTAAGATATAAACTTTTTTTTATTTTTAATTTACTGCAGCAAGGCTTCGAAATTCATGTTAGTGAACGCCTGTGGCACTTCAAGTATGAACCAAAGAGTGTCGCGTACTTATAATAATAATAATAATAATAAAATTTCTACTACGATTGTTAAAGCTTATATGAATAATAACACATTTTACATCAAATTTAATAACAAGACAAACATGAGCCCCCTAACCAAACAAGTAATATAAAAAGAAATTTAAGTCAATTCCTATTTAGATCAACAAAGAAAATTTTTATTTTAATTACTTTTTATTCAATAATTACAACTAATATAAATATGTATATACATATGACAGAATCACAATATTAAAAGGCAAAACACCTTTTAAATTAACATTAAAAACTTGTTAACCACATTGAGTTTGAATTATATTTTTGATGTGTAACATCTTTACTCTCGGTTGCTGGATATTTGTTGGAGTGATTTCGTGAAAAGGGACGGAAATGCGTAACAGGAAGTCGGGGAAGCGCGCGCTGTTTGATTTGACGAATAAGCGCGCTTGGTGGTGTCTCTTCGCTACCCTCGCTTCGAGGTTCAACTCTAGTAGCCATCAAGCCGACAGCTTTTTTATATTGTTAAATGTAACATTTCAAAAGATTCGAATTCAAAAACTCGATTTCGTTTTCATGACTTTAAATCCACTTCGCTCATACCAGCAAGTTTTATTAGACTTCATTCAGGATAAGCTTGCAATTCTTACACTCAATTGTCAAAGTCTCAGGGCTCATTGTGTGTGAAATCTGAGGATATATTTATATATGTGTAAAATATATATTAATAATTATATTTCCTGTTAAGCGTCTGACAAAGTTCATCCTTAAAAAAATACGAGTAAGTAATATGGAATTAGTGCGAATCCTTTTCATACTTTGAGGTTAGATCCTGTCGCTGTCAATATAAAATTTTTAATTGTGATTAAAACAGAGATTTCTCGATAAAAAAAAACTAACTAATTAAGTAAACGGGTATTTTTTTTATTTTCTCTAATATTTCTAATTTTTAAACATGCACTTGATGGTGTCTCTTCGCTACCCTCGTATCGGGGTTCAACTTTAGTAGCAATCAAGCCGCCAGCTTTCTGTTTTATATTGTTAAATTTAGCATTTGAAAAGATTTGAATTCAAAAACTCGGTTTCGTTTACTTGAATCTAAATCCACTTCGCACATACCAGTAAGTCTTATTATATTAGGTGGCCACGGCAGCCAAGTGGTCTAGGCATCGGATCGTGGCTACCATGTCACGAGTTCGATCCCAGTACCACTGAAGACCCGCCGTATAGGGAAGCGATGCACGTTAAATCTGTCGAGAGCTCAAACGTCCTCCCGTTGGTGTGGTGTGGTAGTTAGGAAGGGGGTGCCAGCTCAGGCTTCGTCCGCGTCACTTGACCATGGTTCAAAATTACGCGGACCGTCCCCCAAAAGCCCTCGTGTAGCTGAATACTGGGACGTTAATATTCACTCACACTCACTTATTATATTAGACTTCATCCAGAATAAACTTGCGATTCTTACGCTCAATTGTCAAAGTGTCAGGGCTCGTTGTGTATGAAATCTGAAGTTATATTTATAAGTGTAAACTATATTATAATAACTATATTTACTGTTAAGCGTCTGACAAAGATCATCATTCTTAAAAAAATAAGAGTAAGTAATATATGGACATTATTTATCGTCAAACAAGTGGACTGGGAATAGTTAGTCAATATATGTGGGACATGTGCGGCAGAATGCTTATTTGAAAATGGACAAACAGTGTTTTCGGTGGTCGCATACATTTCTCCGAATCAAACAGTTAAAAAAAAAATTTAAAGATTTCCTGCATTTTGGGCTTTTACCGTATACCGAAGGTGGTTCTGCTCTTTTTTTTAAAAAAACTCATTCGCTTCCCATGATTTTGAATGGTGATTTTAACGTTAACTTCAGTTTGCCAGAAGCTGAACCACTCATAGCTTTTCTGAAAGATGAACTCAAGCTCGACATGAACAAAAATCGAAATGTTTCGACAACTAACAGTGGTACTGTTATTGACGCTGTTTTTTCAACGATTTTTAAAATACTTTGAAATCACAAGTATATGTGTCATATTTTAGTTTTCATAAATCTATTGTCTTCGCTCTTCCCCCAATTGAACAAAAATAAAAATTTTGATAAAAAATTGCATTATTAAAGATATATTTATTTGATAGAAAATTATTTCCTATCCTACCCAATACATTTTTTCAGGATTAAAATTACTATTGCGTATTTACCACGATAACATGTCAGATGTTACACATCAAATGCGACTACTGTAAGGCTCGTTTCTCTTTTTAATAACAGTTGGGAAAAAAAGGTGAGAATTTATCTTAAAACCAGTGTAAAAAGAATGCTGACGTCTAACTTGCATATGATTATTTAGGTTAAGTTAAATCTTCATGACAAATTTTACAAAAGTTTTTTATCCAATGGTGCTGCCATCTAGAGGAATAATATCGACTGAAATGTATCTCTTAAACTATAATTTTTATTAAATTAAATTAATGAATTAATGTATGAAAAAAAAACCCGTATTAACATCAAGTGTCAGCCACGACAAGTTTAAAAAGGTGCGTTTGAACTTGAGTAGATGAATAAAAAAGTATTTTATTAAAAATTGAAAATTTGAACAAGATATATAAATACATATAGGGAGAGTGTAAACTAATAGCAGGAATTGAAAAAAAGGATGTAAAGGAAAAACTTATAATATGGACAAATGTTAAATAATAACATAATTAATACTAAATAATTACATACAGCATTACATTTATTATGATGAAAGTAATTACAAACCCAGTTGGATGAGAATGTTTTTAGGCTAAAATAAATATAAAAATAATATGCGATAAATTAAAAGACCTTGTTCCAAAACTTATTTTTACAAATGAAAATTGCCAATATAAAAAAAGGGGAGAATGTATTTAGTAGTCTGAAAAGGAAAATTACTTTTACATTATAAATCGATACCGAGAGTTACTTAATACCCATAAAAGACTGATTACTGGGCTATATTATCGTCTTCATCCTTCTTCCTATTCTTATCCACGAGTGATTTTGAAACAAAAGATAATCAATATTAGCAATATGGAAGCATAAATCACGTTTTAGTTAGCTTATAGCAATAGTAAACAGAGAAAATTTGCTTGTTAAAAAAAAAGAGCAAAAGCTATAGAAATGTTTTAATTAACTGTCATCTTAGCATGCTACAGCTTCCTTATTCAACAGAAGTGTTTCTAACTTTAGAATAATCACTTGGTTGAATTTTCAGGGGTGTAGTTTACAATAGTATCCGTGTAGTTCAGAATTAAAGCACAAAAATTCGTAATGTTATTTATGCCAGAAATTTTAGTTCTCATTAACATAAACAATATTCTTATTTGTTGCCAAAAAATCATTTAATGGCTTTAAGAACAAAAATTTCAAGCTAACGACTACAGATAGTTTCAATAGACCTAAACTTCGATAGCTTGCGTAAGAAAATGTATGGGTAGACGATACCTGAAGAACAAATTAATGCTATTAATGAATAAATTACATTAATGCTGTGCTAAAAAATTTTAATAAAAATGCATAATTTTTCACTAAGTGTGTTTACTTTAGTATCTGTAACATATTGATATATATGCTTTAAATATTAAGATATATATATTAGTATAAGGTTGTTTTGTATGGGGTTCCATGGAAACACCTCATAGTCTTAGAAGTTCCACCACACGACAAAGACCACTGTTATGCACCATAAGGTGTAGAGCGTGGGGAGTCCATGAGTGATTTCTGTGGCCTTCATGGGATCTAGATCTTGCATTAGTGAATATTCACTTATTTAGATTGCGGCAATTTCAAAGCTTATGGAATTAAAGAACTGTACAATTATAAGTTTTTATGGTCATAACCAATTTTGTATTTAAAAAGATTGAACACTATTTCTGGCAAAATGACTCTAGTTGAAATATTTAGAAATACAAACAAAAAAAGAGGAAGAAGTAGAAAACTGCGGAATTTAAACAGACGTGTGAATAGTGACGAAATCTGTTTCAAAGATGAAATTTTTTTCTTCGATCCATGTGATACTAAATGTATGGCACAAAAATGTCTAGCATATGAAGCAGGCGTTACATACTGCAATTTCCTTTTAAATGCATTTGTTTTATTTCTATTAATTTTTATGTTAGAATTCCACCATGTAAAGATTCAAACAAGAAGGATCCAACGCGTATGAAATATTTTGAAAGCAGACGATCTCACATGCTAGATAAAAGAAAGCATCAATAACTTTCTCCAATTGATCAGTATTACAGACAGTGTCAGCTCTATCCATCAACTTGTTAAAGTTAAAAAGATTATGAAATTTGAAGATCCATTTATGGTTTTAAAATTTTAAAAAAAAGTCTGATACCAGTAAATCGTCATGGATCCACATACCAAAAAATCGGTGGTCACAGAGATTCTGGGCCAAGATACTCTGATTTATCTATTAAATAGTCGATGTTAAGATAAGAGTGAGATATCAGGTTTTCCTGTACCGGAGTGAGCCTCAAACATAGGGCCCCAACTCCAGTATATTACATTCATGAAGATTGCTCTTTGTAAGATCAGATCAATTTGTTCATCATCCTAGCATCAGTATAATGTAGCCCCATATTGGCTGTCTCTCAGCGAAACCCATCATCAGAAGACAGTTCTGATCTTGGCATTTCCACACACACACACACATTTCATTAATTATAATTTATACAAATCTTTCCTGGAAGGGAAGTATGCATTTATTTAAAGAAAGGAAGAATTTTTTTAACTTGAAATAAACTTCTGTAGCAGATTTAGTTGCATTAAAAAAATACTGGAGAAAATACCCCATTAAAACAAAGTATGGGATATTTAATATCTAAAGAAAGAACTTCGGAAAGACTCAGAAGCTTATCACAGTTAAAATAAAGGGTCTTAAATCAACAAGATATCTGAGCCAAATTCCGCTGCAACCATGAAGGCTTGAAGATATGTTTCTTATTTAATTTCTTTTGTTTTCCTTTTTAATTTACGTTGCATTCAGAAGGAATTGGAAGGCTATAGGTGATGGACAACACCTGCTATGGGAGTTCGCGATCATGACTACAAAAGTATATAGTACATATACGGTATTTATGTATTAGCATCACCGCACACATATTGGAGCCACGCGAATCATGCCCTTTTCCACCCACCAAAATCTGATTGATTTTTGTTTCTTGATCTGTTTTTTTCTCTTTCATGTAAAACATGTTAGAATCTTTTTGTTGTTTAGATATGGCGCCACTCGCGAGGGGCCAGTTTTTCTGCAGTGACGCTAATATGTTAGTGCAACATGTATTCATATCAGTTATATTGCAAAAAAGTATAAGTATGCAAGACAGCCTTTAAATATTTTTTTAAATTTTAATAATAGACAGAATTTTGAGCATTTAACACTATAACATTAATAACAGTAACTGAGCTCGAAAATAAGAACTGAACTGGGTTGAAGGAAAGTCTGTTGCCGGTAGCAAACATTTAAAAAGGACAAAACTTTGTTGGTTGAGTGAGTTCAAGTAGGGATCCATCCAATCAGAGCTCGTTTCTCATTGCTTTTTGAAAGTTATTTATATAACTTTCATCTAACTTTGGAGAAATTTTCTAATTTGTGAACTTACAATACCTAGTGTATTAATTTAAAGAGAGTGTTGGAGTAGGGTAGAAAATGGGTGATTTTCACCCAGAAAATAAATGAGTGTGAGGACAACAAATACTGGATTACCATTAAATAAATATATTGCAATTTACCGATATGAATTGTTGGCCAGGTTTGTGTGAGAGAGAGAGAGAGAGGAAAGTGTTGGATTTAAATACGAGCCTGAATATTACAATCTTCTTAAAATCGGAAAATAACTTAGAGTGGTAATCCACTTAAATTAAAGAAATCTATATGAGTGCTTTCTACACCAAGAAAAGTATTCAGAGTATATACAAACAAGAAATTGGTAGAAATCATAATCAAAACAAATACGTGTAACTGCCAAAGGATAAAATTAAAGAAATTAATGGATTTAAAATAAGTTCTAGATTATCCTTTATTGTCTAAGTAGTAGCGTTATCTTGCAGGAATTGACATGGAATACAATAGATGACATAAATCGGAATTAAAATTACACTACGCACTTTGACATTCATCGTTTCACTAAAATAACAGAATCTGATTCAAACCTATCAAAACAATTAGTACCAAATAGATGCACAGATCCTCGAAATAAAATAATAGGGTTTGAAATGTTTAGAACTAGCCTTTTTCTGAAAACCTAAACAATGTACTAAATGTTGAAATTTGGTCACATAAATAAATTGTGTAGAAGATCACTAAATGCCGTGTATGTTCACTAAACCACCTGAAACGTAGAGTGTAAAGAAATAAATATAAAAATGTAGCCGTTGTGAGAAAAGCAAGAAGCTAACGATAAAAGTTATAAAAATATCAAGAGGAAGTCGAAATCTTGTATTAAAAGTAAGCAACAAATTGAGAAACGAAGCAGTCGAAAAGTTCTATAAAGAAAACCTCATTCCCGGCCACATAACTTATAATAAGCGAACTGAGAAAATAGAAACTCTAGAAAGTTTCAAGAATTAAATTAAAATTGAAGAAAATAACATATTTGAAAATGAAATTGAACAAATTGTACAAGATTTTACGGCAGAACTATTAAACGCGATGATAACTCAAATAAATTTAATTTTCATCCTGATGAACAATAATGAATTCCTGTTAAAAATTGCACTCATTATAACGTTACAAGATGACGACTTTGAATGAATAGAAAAATAAATGAAAATCTAAAAGACTAAATAACATATCAGAAAAGAGAGAAAATAATTTAGAAAGTATAGTAGAAATTAAAATAAAATTTAGATAATATACAGTTTATACTCAAAAATATTAATCGGCTTTTGAACATTTAAACTAATTGTGGTGAGTATTGCACATTTTCCATTTAACCAGAATATAATCCAATGGAACGTACGTGGAATCAAAAACAAAAGACTGATATTTATTCACGCCAATTTTCAAAAGTAAGCATTTTAATAATCCAAGAAACTTACATACACCTAAATGATATACTTACAAGTCCTACTAAGAATATATTCGAATCGATAGGAAATCAGAAGAGAGGAGATTAATGATAGTTTCAAACAAAGATATTAGCGCAATAAAAATATGAAATTATGAAGACTTAGAAATTTTAATAGTCAAAGTTCAGATATAGATGCAGTTCCTATCACAATTTTAATAATATTTACATCCCACTGAATTTTAAAGACGACAATTTATCAAAATAGCATCATATATGATAATCATAGTTTGATTTTGGGAGATTTCAACGCATCTGCGAAATATGGGGTTCAAAAATCTGCTAAATACGTCTGGGAGGAAGATTTTGATTGATTATTGAAATGACTTAATATTAAAACGATAAAGTCTAACTTACCTATCTATCGAATTTTATATCTATAGATCTTTCATTATCATCTATAAATTTAATTATGATATGTCGTGGTCCCCACAATCACTGATAATTTGAAATGACCATTTCCTACATATTAACACTACAAAAGAACAACAGCTCAGCAACAAATAATTTTAGATAAAACAAATTGAACAAATTTATTAATCTTATTCAATAAAGCTAAATTTAAATGAAAATATAAATATAGATATTATAGAAGAAATTAGAAAAGCCCAAATCTCTCTTATCTCAGGAATCAGAAATAAAACAGATCAATTCAAGAGCTCCATGGTGGACAGCAGCATGCGGATTTTTAAGAGCAAAAAAAAAAAAAGAAAATTCCTCAAGAAAGCAAGAAAATATTTTAAAGAAGAAGACTGGATAAAATATAAAGAAATAAGTGCAAAACTTAAGCGAACTATAAAAACCTGTAAAGAAAACTTTTGGCACAAGGCATGTGAAAAAATCTCTTCTCCTAAAATTCTATTTAAAATAATCTGGTCAATCAAAAATAGAACAAATCCAAACTATTCTTCATTTAACATTATTGAGATAAATGGAATCATACTAACAAACGAACAATCCCAAGCAAATTGTTTTTTAAAATATTACGCAAAACAAAATAATAGTATCCAAAATATTTTTATTCCGGACAATAGCCAAGATATTAATAAACCTTTCTCTTTAAAAGAATTAAAAATAGCAATATCTCGTCAAAAAAACAGCAGTCCAGGGCATGATAAAATTTCTCTCCAAACAATCAACCACCTCCCCATCAAAGCAATAAATCTTCTACTGAATTCTAGTCAAATTCCAAAAGATTGGACTCACGCAATTATTCTACCATTCATAAAACCTCACAAAAATCCCAAGGAAATAGCGTCATATCGCCCAATTTCACTTACTTCAGTAGTTGCCAAATTAATAGAAAGAATGATCCTACACAGAATGTAAGATTTCAGCTTTCAAAATAAAAATTTTCACGTAAATCATCATGGCTTTTACCCCCACAGAAGCAGTATTAATACGATTCTTCAACTACAACATGATATTATACTGGCTAGAGAACGTAAGGAATATTTTATTCTAGTAGCATAGATATTGAAATTAGCATATGACTCAGTGTGGCCAAGTGGTCTAGTTTCTAAATTAAAAAAAGTTGGATATTCAGGTAAATTGCTACGATGGGTTCAAAATTTCTTACATTAAAGAACAATTCAAATTAAATGGCGGAACAATTTTTCGAAAAACATCAAAAACAATTATGGTGTACCTCAGGGTTGCATCTTGAGCCCTTTCCTATTTATGATTTATATGGCAGACATTTTTGAAATTCAACACGACAGCCATCTTCTGGTTTACGCAGACGACATTTTCTTATATAATAGTGGCACAAATTGGAACAAAACAATAGACGAATTACAAGTTTCTTTAAATAGTATTTCAAGCCTGGTGTAAAAAATGGAAATTGTCCACCTCTCTAGAAAAAAGCAGTTTAATCAACTTTTCCAGAAAAAGAAGAACAAAACCTCCTATACTTAAAATATGTGATAAACCATCCCCGAAGTAAAGTGTCTTAAAATCCTAGGTTTAATCTTCGACCCCAATTTCACTTGGAAAAAACATATTATTTACCTCCGACAGAAAGGATTTAAAAATTTTAATGCAATCAAAGCATTATCGTCCCCTAAAATAGGAACAAGAACTGATAATCTTTTAAATATTATTAATGCCACAATCCGTTCTATTTTTGACTATGGAAGTCAACTTTTTTTCCTTTTCAAGCAATAGCAATAGACAGAAACTAGAACCAATTTACAATGCTGCATTACGTTTAGCCCTAGGTCTCCCAAGAAACACTCCGATAGACGTATTAAGAGCGGAATCAATGAATGGTAGTATCAATAATCGACATAATTTCCTTTGTCAAAAATTTATTATTAAACAAATAGCTTTAAAAAGACTGGTCAACAAATGCAAGGTTATTTTGGGATATAAATAATAATTTTTATAGATATAGAGAAAAAGGAATCGGTATTTTTCAAAAGTCAATCAACCTGC
Organism: Trichonephila clavata; assembly: GCA_019973975.1. NCBI lineage: Eukaryota > Metazoa > Arthropoda > Arachnida > Araneae > Nephilidae > Trichonephila > Trichonephila clavata. Next base: position 32,472 of record BMAO01014428.1, on the reverse strand, counting down.
TCCAAGAACTATGTATTTCTTAAGTAGATTTTCTTTAGTTGACCCCTCCTCTTCCCAATCTATGAAAATCACAAAATAAACATTTATACTCATGAACTGCCTTTTCAAAACAGAGATCTTCCAGATATCATAGCGCAAAATATGTTTAATGATTATATCCAGTCAAACTTCAATAACAGTATTATAATTGCAACAGATGGTTCTAAAAATACTAATCAACATCAATAGGAATTTTAATCCCCAAGAAAAATGTTAGACAAAATTACATACTGAAAGAAATTATTTCCATTTTTACAGCGGAAGCTATCGCCATATGGACTTCTTTAAAAAATTGGGTTTCAGAAACAGAAAACTATGTCATCCTGACGGACAGCTTATCAGTTCTAAAAAAAAGAAACGAGTCTAACAAAAGTCGCATATGATGTGTAACATCTGACTTGTTATCGTAATAAATACGCAATAGCAACTTAAATCCTGAAGAGAAAAAATGAATCGGGTATGATTGGAAATAATTTTTTATCGAATAATTATATCTTTAATGAAAATTTTATTTAATTAACACAAGGAGGAATGCAATTTCTAATAAATGCTTATTCTTGTTCAATTTGGGGAAAAGCGGAGACAGTAGATTTATGAAAACTAAAATATGACACATATACTTGGGATTTCAAAGTATTTAAAAATCGTTGATAAACGGCGTCAATAACAGTACCGCTGTTAGTTGTCGAAACATTTCGATTTTTGTTCATGTCTAGCTTGAGTTCATCTTTCAGAAAAGCTATGAGTGGTTCAGCTTCTGGCAAACTGAAGTTAACGTTGAAATCACCATTCAAAATCATGGGAAGGGAATGAGTTTTTTTTTTAAAAGAGCAGAACCACCTTCGGTATACGGTAAAAGCCCAAAATGCAGGAAATCTTTAATTTTTTTTTAACTGTTTGATTCGGAGAAATGTATGCGACCACCGAAAACACTGTTTGTCCATTTTCAAATAAGCATTCTGCCGCACAATGTCCCCAATATATTGGCTAACAATACCAGAGCTATGTAACAATCTTTTATATTTATATCTCAATAATGGGAGAAATTATCGCAAGTTCGACTTGCTTGGTGGTCAAGGCGCGATGGCCCGGTGCGCGACACCACCTAGCCATTGGTAGTTACGCCACTGTACTTTATTAAATTTATATAAGATTTTTTTTGTTACATGTCTTAAAACGTTTTTAAATAAAACTATTGAACTGAATCGGAAATAAAGAACTGTTCTGAAATATTTCAGGAAAGAGAATAATTTAAATCACAATTATTCTTATAAATTTATCTTGTCATTAAAAGTTTAAAAAAGGATTTTGATGCAATTTAATATTGAGAAATATCACAGAGAACTGTTTTGAATGAATAGAAATATATATATATATATATATATATATATATAAAGGTTTCGGTCTTAACTAAAACTGATAATTTTATAAAATTAATTACTGTACAAAATTCGGAATATTTCTTATTTCGTACTCATTGAAAGATATTTAATTATCATTGTAGATCTAACAAATGAAAAACTGATGTTCCTCAGACAGAAACGAAACAGCGTAAAAAAAGCAGTTTCTTAGTATAACCTTAGAATATCCGCCAGTTTTTATGTATGTGAACCATGGGTTGGGCAGTAAAAGAGGGGTCAGTTGTCATTGGTTGTGAACTGGAACCCTCCGAGAACAAAAATAGAATGGGAAAGAGGGGGGGGGGTTCCTGTCTCGAACTCGGATTGCACTTGGAGACAAACAGAATATATCTCTCAACTGTTGTAGAAGAGGCTTGTATGATTCTGTGATGTCATTTTCTTTCATCATGACAACTGTCAGAACATAATCATCAGAAAATGGAATAAAGGAAATTTGGAAAAATAATAGCATGGGAAAATATGTTTATTTCAAAGTCGAGAAAATTAAGAAAAAAGGCATATAATTTATCTTTTATGAAGGAACTATTTACCTTCGATCATTAAGACCAGTACTACATGAGTACTTGGCCTTTCCTTTCTTGGCCTTTCCGCTCATTCGCCCTCCCAAAAGAGGGGAGGGGGAATGGGTATTTTAGAGTTGGGATTTCTGTCTACGGACCCTAATTGCTACTAGAGAGGCTAGGCCCGAGACGAGGCTAGTGAAGAGACACCCCCAAGGCGCTAAATTGGTCAAATAAAGCAGCGCGCGCTTCCCCTGACTTCCTGTTACGCATTTCCGTCCCTTTTCACGAAATCACTCCAACAAATATCCAGAAACCGAGAGTAAAGATGTTACACATCAAAAGTATCCTTAATATTAATAGAAAATCCAGTACAATAATATTAAATTTAAATTCAACGTTACACGAGTGCCTCCAAATAGCTCAATCAATTACATTCATTTGGGTACCAGCTCACAAGGGAAAGAAATTAATGAAGAGGTTGATAAATTAGCTAAAGCCTCTCCAGATCCTTGGAATATTATTCCTTGGATTACTTGGGAAGATCTTCATACATTTTTTAAAAATCAACACAAAAGCTCAAACGAAGAAAAATGGAAAAAGAGCAAGAGACATAAAAATTATAGTTATATTTCTCATCTTAAAAAATGGAATAGACAGGCAGCAAAAAATAGAAATACAGAAGTTTTAATTAATAAGCTGCGGGCAAAGAAATAACCATTAAATGATATTTATTTGCTTTTTAAACAAACAGATTCCCATTGTGTTCAGATTGTCACGTACCAGAAACTAGTGAACATTTTATTTTAACCTGCAACAAATATCAATCGCAACGTAAAATATTGAAAAATTTTATCTCTAATCATAGTGAATGATCTTATTCATCAATAGCGAATTGTGATACAATAGAGCATATTCAAAAAGTCGAAGAATTTTTAAAAACAACCAATAGATTCTAAAATACCAAATAATAGATTCTAAATACTCTAGTTTTCACCAACCACAGTTGAAGCATAAGTTAACAAAACTTACAGTTGTACAATATAATCAAGACCTTTCCTTGTATCCTATTTGAAGAAAATAAATTAAATAATCATTTCGGAGCATAAGATGCTAGCCAGAGCTCCAGATGTACAGTGTTATCACTTTATGGAACTGAACTGAACTGAACTGGGTTTAACTCTTAAAAGTGAAAGTATTGACGCGAAAATAATTTGACTGTATAAAATTCATTGTACAGTTTTCGAAAAGTTTAATGTTCGGAAAATATTTATATTAATCATGTCTAGTGGAGGTACACGAGATACTTTATTAAGTATCGTTGATGATATTGAAATAATATCTAAGTAAGTTGTATACATTGCTTCTGAAGTTGTTAAAGTAGAACGACAATATTTTGTTTCATGTTATTTAATTTTAATGTATTTCTTCTTTTTTTTTTATTCGCTAGAGAATTGTTCGAAAGTTTGATAGCTCCGAAAGGTCAAAAATTGACTTCAGGAGAACTTGCACAACTTGCAGAGTTACTTGTCTTAAAAGATCAAGATTTAAAATCCACTTTAGCTATAGGTATTTTTTTATTATTTCTTAAGTAATTTGTTTGGAATTTAAAAAAAAATGTAACTATATCGTTTTAATAATGAGTGAAAAATACAAGCTTCTTGAGTACTATTGAAACTCAATTCTATTCTAAATTTCAAATGAAAAAGAATACACAAAAACAGCAATTTAATTAGTGGTATTGTATTTTTCTTGGTAATCTTAAAAAGATTTATTTTTCTCTAGTAGAATTAAAATTCTAACAAAGTCTGTTTTTTAGGAATGGTATAATTCTTATTTAAATGTTTTGTTTGTTCACTTAATTTCCTCAATTATTCTATAAACATTGAAATCTGTGTTGTACATTGTTTTGTTTGGAATTTCCTTTTTTTTTGCTATTTGTGAGCAATTAATACAAAACAGTAGGTCACTAAAAAGCTTGCAAAGTTCATCAAGGGCATCCTAATTGCACTTGCATATTCATTTCATTCACAAAAAGGCATGCTGTAAAATTGTCAAAATACTCTCATCAATGTATTTTGTGATGTTATAAGTCTTTCTCCCTTCTTAATATTTTAATTCAGCTTACAAATATTTTTAATGAAGTGAGAATTAACTTTTGCATATAAATATTGAATTATATATTAAAATTGTGTTGTTTATGGCTTATTGTTCCTTCTTAACCCTTTCCATTTAAAATAATTGAAAAACTGGATATTTTTTATTGCAGCTGCAGAACAAGCTGAAATTCAAAAGAAGATAGATGCATTGCAGGCTGAAGTAGAAAAACAAGATAACGATATACATCATCTTCAGAAATATTTGAAAGAAGCTGAACACTTGTTAGTAAGTAATTATTCTAAACAGAGAACACATTGTTGATTTGTTTCATAGAAATGTTGAATAGCTGTGTGAGTGAAAAGGGAAAGCTGTAAAGGCATTTATGTAAAGGGTTATGCAAATGTTGCTAAAAAATATTCATTGTCAGCTGAATGGATTTAATATGGGGCATCTACATAGAATTGTTACTTGGATTTATTTCATTATGAAGAAAATGTAAATATAACTATTGTACATTATATTTTAAATACCAAGGATAATTATGCATAAAAATTAACTTTTTTTTATTGCTTGATATTTTCACCTTCCCCTTTTATTTTAGGCTACAGCTGTTTATCAAGCTAGGCAAAAATTACAGTGCATTGCTAAGAGTAATGAGAAAAGTGTTTCTGTTGATGAACTTATAAAATATGCTCATAGAATTAGTTGTTCATATGCTGTTGCCGCACCTCACAATTGGCAACCTGGTAATTATTGAACTATGTTTTATTGCTCTTTATTTGAAATATTAAGAGAATACAAACTTTTATTGCATCAATTTGCAAATCTTGTTAAATAATCAGTATTATTTAATTATATGCATCAGTGCAGAAAATGAACTAATTGGGATAAAAATGCATGTTAGGCTATCTTAGATTCCTGGATACTGTTTTGTTTGTAAATAATAAGCATTTGTTAGATATAACCAATTATATTTCAAAAATTTATATTCTTTATATTTGTTTACAATACATCTTCAAGCTAGTTTTTTGACTTCTATTCAAGCACTTTATTTACAGATTTTGAATTCATTTGTTAAAAAAAAATTTCCAAAGAAATGCAATGTATATAAATTTATCAGCCATTGAAATTATATTCCATTAGTTGACTACAGTGGCTTAGATGTAGCGTACCCACTTCGTAAGCCTAGAGTTGTGGGTTCGACCCCGGCTGGAGTTGATAGATTTTCTTGTTGCGAAAATCATAGGTACACATTTTATTTGATTTTGTGGCATGTAAAATATCCCTTGATTATCAGTTTGACTGTGGTTCACTCAGCAAATCTAAATTGCAGCAATATTTAGCATTTGATGAGAGCTTGAATTAAAAAAATTAAAGTGTCCTAATTTGGTAGAGAGAGCTGCCACTAAATGGTGCTACCATGAAATGGCTCTCGCATTTGAGGACTTGCCGTGTCTGCAAAGGCTAAGTTGCTAAAAGGCAACCCTATTGGGGGGAATAAATATTCCATTACGCTTCCGAAAGGGCAAAGAAAGCATTTGAAGGTGGGCTGAGAGCAATCAGATAAGTGAAACTTTTAAATATAAAGAATTCAAATATATGTATACTCAAGCACGTGTCTGATACATGAATGCATTGTTTGGCTTCTAATGTATGAATATTCTTGAAATGTATCAGTGTAGCCAATTGTTTGAATGAACAGTTAAAGCCTATAAATGATTAAATGATCCCTGCACTTTTAATGCATCAAAATAAAGTTCCTAATAATGATTTTCTGGTTTCTTATTTTGTTTCATCTTAGTAAATTTTCTGATTGTAGGTGATCCACGGCGACCTTATCCAACTGACATTGAAATGCGTCTTGGTTTTCTGGGGCGTTTAAGTGATTTACCCTCTAGTGGTGGAATGTTACAACAGCAGCAAGGAAATCTAGATATGGGTGTTGCTAGAGGAGCTCATGGAGGTATATTTGTATATTTTTCATTGTTGTGAAAAATTAATTAATAATTTTTAAATATTTGTGTGTTTGTATTAGAAATATATTAGCCAAAATCAAATTTATTTTTTATGGAACAATTTGTCTTTTACTTATTTCAAAAATCATCTCCAAGAAAATCATGTGTTGGAAATTTTAATGTAGTTACTTAATTTTTTTATTCAGTTTAGTTAATTATTTAACTTTCATTCCCCCCTCCCCCATGATTTAAAAATTGTTGTTTTTAAACAGAACACATACTAATAATTAAGAGTATTTTATTTGAAAGAGGCAAAAATCTTAGTGTCACAAAAACAAATATTCAACATATGCAAGCATATTTCATAATATGTTAAATTTTAGAATGAAATATTTATTCTATAACTCCCTTCCAGCTAAAGTTAAATTATTACAAAATGAAATTATTGCCATATCAATATTGTTAGACATAGCTGATATATATTAATTCACTGGCAAGAGTATCCATTTTTCGTACAGGACAGGTGAATTTATAAAAAATAAAACTTCCAATTTCTCCCATTAATTTTCGTAAGATTTTTCTAATGAGAACTCTCTTTGGACTTTGTGCATGATGACATTTCTGAAAATTAAGAATAATTTTTTTTAAAATGTTGGGTACTTCATTAATTTCAGCTTTTGAAAGACTACATTTTTGCTGATTTTTTTTTATAAAAAAAAGAATCATTCTATAAAGAATGAATAAATTTAAAGATCCTTAAAAAGAGGACATGACATATAAAACCATTTCAGTCACTATTGAGAAAGAAATAGGAAAACTTGCTTCCTGGATATAGGGCTTAAAATTTGTATATAAACTATCAATAGATATTCTATCTTCCATTTTTTTCTAAAAGGTGAAATATTAATTCCACATATTGCAAATCCATGTGTGGATTGATGGATTTCTGTATGGAATGATTTAAAAATTGGATACAATTTGAATTTGAATAATTTCAGTACCATTTTTAAAAGTTTGCCAAAAATTGGCGTATTAATTTGTGCTGCCACAAGATTAGTCTTTAAAATAAAAAGTTTGATTCTTTTGGATAGTGTAAGGATTGTATTACCTCAATATTTTGCTTAAGAACTATACAGAACTAAGAAGTTATGCCCACAGAAAGTGTACAAAACTACTTCACCATTAATTTTTTTTAAATTCTAAAGCAAATTTTTTAATTTGTTTTATAGCTTCAGTATACAACATTTTATGTCTGAGCATTCCCATCTCTGCCCTGGTTATGGTAGCAGAGTGATCACAGCTGCCAACTTGTATTCAATGATTCACACATTTCATTCTATTCACATTATGCATAAATTCCTTTGACTGTTAAACATGTATATATAAGGCCACAGTAACTATGGTTGCAAACTGGTGGCTGATAATGTTGACTCACTGGTTCAAACCCTCAGGCCTCTAGGGACTCACTATGTAGAGGGAGGGATGCAGGTTATATCCGTCAAGGCTCAAAGTCTTCATGTTGACAGGGTATGGAAGTTTGAATTGGAGTACCAACTTACACAGGTGTCATCCTTGTTACTTCATCATGGTTCAGAATTACAAAGTCTGTTGCATATAGCCCTAATGCAGCTTCAGAGTACAACGTTATAAAAAAAATGGATGTTTGTATGTATATGTATTTTTTTATGGGAAAAGGTTTTTCTGGTATCCCAGAGGTTCCCAAACTTTTTGTCTTGTAGACCCTTTGCCATGTCTTTCGGTTTGGAGGAGAGCTCTACTTGCGTAATATCGAATTTTTGCAAATTTATTAACTTGAACGTGTTTATGACAGTTGGAATAGAGCTACTTTAAAAGATTTAAATTTCTAACTTTAGTGAAGTTGGGAAACTTAAACACATGTTAATTAATTTAAAATTTAAGTGATGCATAAAATAACTGATTAAAAAACGAATGTTCATAAGGATAGGGATGAATCTGGTGTTTCAATAACAAATTTTCAACATTTGTTATCAATCTTGTCAGGTTTAACTCTAAACTTCCGCGGTTAGAAGTGTCCAGCTGACAACTGTGCTGAAACTCCTCTAGGAAAAGCAATTTAAAACTTTCCCCAATACTCTATAATTTGAAATAAATTAGAGGTATGTCTCTTTAAAGCCAAAATTGCTGACATCTGTTTCTAAACTTTACTTTAAGATCTCGGTTACTTCTTATTTCAATCGGTTCCACTTGTAATATGACATTTTTTTTCTTCAATGGAACCATAGGAATTTATTGCTTTCTGTGGTAAATACGAAGTAAATACATTCTCAAGCCTAGTTTCAAAATCTGAATAAAGGGAAATTAAATGTTGAAACTAGGTTAAAATGTCATTTTCTTGGCAGATTGTCTAGACCAATGAGAAACTAGAAAATCGCTATGTAATATCATACTCCTTTAGCTTAATTCTGGCAAGAAATGCTGAAGTGATTATCCTTGTTTTAATAAAATTTATGGTGTCGCATAACTGCAAATTAGCCTCATTAAGTTTAGTAAATAAATGTGTTAAATAAGTAAAATCTGGTTTCCATTTGGTTAAATTTTCTTTTAAAAATAAAATCACGATTTGGTTTGAAGACATTTACACCTCATAGACTCCGAAATTATTTTCTTGCTGTCGTGGCCCCCCTTGCAGATCATCATAGACCCCTAGGGGTCTATATAGACCACTTTGGGAATCACTGTGCTATCCTCTCTGTTGAAGCTCCCCACCAGGTGGTGCTACAGCAAAGCAACTTCTGCACCATTCAATCGATTGGCAATGTGGTCACCAAAAATTATGCTAACATTGCTCTATCACCAACATTTTGTTATTTTTCCATTGAATCGCCTTTAATGTTAGGAACAGTGTTGCTTGTGAAGTATTTATTTTATGTTAAAATTATAATAAACAGAAAGTAATATTAACATATTACACATCTAGATATAAATTATGCACACTGTTTTAAACATTCATGACACAAAATTTGTAAAAAGGTGTTACTTTTGCTCAGCAGAGATAAGCTTAGGAAGGTGTTTTCAAAAATCAACTCACAAGAGAGTTGCAAGGCGTTATAAATTTTTTTTTAAAAATGCTTTTTATCAGCTATTAGACCTTCAGACTTTAAATTTAACAAATGTTTTTTTTTTGTTTCAAGTGAGATATGCAAAAAACTTATGTTTAATTTGCAATTCACATCAAATTAACTCATTAAAAACTTCTTTATCCTTTAATCTGTATTGTTTAATTTTTGAATTCATCCTTTAATCTGTATTGTTTAATTTTTTAATTCACCCATTCAAGGAATGGCTATACCAGCTAGTATAAAATTAAAATAAAATCTATCTTTGTGCTATCCTGCACCTGATACAAACTATTCCTTTTCTTATTATTGCTAAATTATAGTGAGCCATTTAGTTATCTAAAAAATCAACTTGCGTTCCTGCAGACCACAACAAAAGCTCATTAAGTAATCATCAATCAATAAGTTTGGTATTTACATATTATAGATCAGAGGTTCCCCCAAACTTTTTTGTCTCATAGACCCCTTGCCATGCTTTTCCGTTTTGGGTAGACCCCCTACTTACCTTATAATGAATTTTTGCAAATTTATCAACTTGAATGTCTTTTTGACAGCTAGTATAGAGCTATGTTTACTTTAAAAGATTTAAAATTCTAACTGTAGTGAAGTATAATAGTTAAAAACCTAAGAAACAAATGTTAATTAATCAAATTAAACTTTAATTAATGCATAAAATAACTGTTGCATAAAGTAACTGAGCAACAAACAAATGCTTTTGATGGGAAGAATGAGCCTGGAGCTTCATCCATTCTGGTGATTCCAAAATTGCTGATATCCGTTTCTAAATTTGAATTTAGTGAGTGAATATTAACGTCGCACTGTTCAACTACACGAGGGCTTTTAAATTTTACTTTAAAATCTTCTTAGTGCCTATTCCGATCAGTTCCTCTTGTAATATGACATTTATTTTTTTCTTTCAATGTGACAATATGAATTCACATTGCCTCCTGAAATATTATTATAGTCAAAGCATTCTGAAACCTAGTTTCGAAAACAGGATAAAGAGCATTTAAATGTTGAACGCAGATTAGAACGTCCTTTACCTGGCAGATCGTGGGCGACAAATTGAGAAACTAGGGAAATTCTGGACGTCCAATATTATACTCCTTAAGCTTAATTCTAGCAAGAAACTACGAAACGATGGTCCTTGTAACCGCAAATTAACTTCATTAAATTTAGTAAATAAATCTATTAAATAGGTAAATCTGGTTCCCACTTGATTAAATTTTCTTTTAAAATCATCTGGTTTTAATGAGAGTCACTATTGTAGACCCCCATTTACAACTCGTTGACCCCCAAATTAATTTTTCACTGACATAGACCCCTGGGGGTCTATATAGACCACTTTGGGAATCACTGTTATAGATCATGAATGTTGATTAAATGACTGGTATTTGCCTAACAAAGGCCAATCATTTTGTCAGTCTTCTATCCCTCATGGTATTTATTCATAAGTAACAAATAGTGCATTATTTTATTAGTCAAGTCTCTCCATTTCAATGCAGTTTGTGCTTGATAAAAAAAAAATTGTTAAATCTTAACCTTGGTAAAGTACCTAAATTTAAAGTAGTCTTAAAGCAACATGGTTTTTAAAATTTTTGATATTTTTATTGACTTGTATATAATACTTTGAACAATTCTAAATATGTCTAAAATTCCAGAAAACAATATCTTTATTTTTATTAAGGTACAGTTTTAATACAGGACAGGAGAGTAAACAATACTGCTATGCAAACTTTTCATCTGCAAAAAAAGATTCTGATAAATGGTTCTTTTTTATTTCTGCAGCATGCAAATGAATATGGATTTTATATAATGCTATTCCAAGAAATGAAAATTTTAAAACTGATATTTTTCAATGCAGAATTTTTGTTCATGTACAATTTTTGAAACCCTACTTTTTTAACAATTGAAGAATGGGTGCAAAATCATTTTATGGATGTTCTGAAAGATATGTTGTGAAACTGTATATGTGTTTGTATGGAATTAGCTCTAAGATGTTTGGTGCTCTTCAAGAAAAATTTTAGTAAAAATTAGCTTGAAATTGAGAATTTTTGTGGTGTATTATTTGGTACTTATAAAAAAAATCCATATTTAAAAGATCTTAAATTTAAAAGAAAAATAAATTTCACAAACATTTTGCAATAAATTCCAAAATTTTTATGTGAGATAGTTCTAGTTTATATAAAACACAAATTAAATCCAATTCTAAATATTAGATATATATACATTACAAGCACCATTTCTTAAAACAAAAAACAAAACTTTCTTGCAACATTAAGTCAAAAAACTAAGTAAAACGGATAAATCAGGACAAGCTTTGATTAACTACCATTAACAATTTCGGATAAAATTCTAGTTTTCGGTCCATCTGTGATGATGGAGAGGGGGAAAAGTACCAACAGCTCATCTTTCTGCATTGGGCTTCCATCTAATATGTCAGTAATTCACCAAGTTGATAATAAAGAAAGTGAACTAAATAATGATCTGAACATACAAAGAAAACATGCCGCATTCTGTTTCATTGTGTTTGTAGTGAATGCATCTTTTTGGATGATGATTAATCATGCTGGTAATACCTTGGAAAAGCAGTCATCAACCTATGAGCCCTATAACCAATAAGTATACAAAACAATATATATATGTTTAGCTGAAAAATAAATTAAACACACACACACACACTATTGACATTTTGGCAGAAGCTGTTTAATTTGGCATGAGTGTTTTTTGTTTGAACTACCAACCTGTCAGTTCACAGCTACACCATGCACATATTAGCTGACTTGGACAAAAAGAATCTCTATTTAGGCCTGTTGTTGACCACTTTCATGCCTAGCCTTTGTTATTTACCACTTTCAGGAAAATGGGTCACTGCAACATTGACTTAAATTAAAAACTGTCTAAAACAGATATATCAAACCAAAATTTATCTTAGTATTATCAAGAAACATAAAATGGGATTAGTTTTTGATTTAACTACATTTTGAGTACAAAAGCAAAACTGTAAACACAAACTTTGCCAAAACTAAAATGCAACAATTGAAATAATATTTTTTATGATTTTGAAAAGGAATTGTAATTATTCTACAAAGAGTGAACAAATTTTTAAGTATAATAATGAAAACAAACAACAATCTCCAAAAAAAAAATTACATTTAAAGTATAATTCCAAGTCATATTCAAAGATCAACTTGAGGTCACCAGAGCTGTGAAAAATATCAAATTTGATTTTTAAAAAAACTTGAGTAGATTTTAAATCAATCTCTTCAAGGTCCTCGCCCATAGTTCCAGTATATCAAATTTTGTGTATTTGGAGATTTTAGTGTTGCACATATGCACCAATTTTCTTTTATTAATATAGATTGAATATTTGTCATCAAATGCAAACCCTTTTTCTATTTATTATTTGTTTTCATAATGTACATGCATTCATTTTTCTTTTTTACCTTTTCTTTTAATGTCTGTGGTTTTAAAGTTAAGACTTCAAAATGTTGTAAAAGCTTTCCCTTTTTTTATATATATATATTTTATTGGTAAGATACGCCATGCAACGGAGCTGATAAATTTGTTACTGCATTTATTGCATTTTCATATTAGTACATGGTGTTCTATAAAAGTTAAGGGGGAGGATTACATAGCTTTCCAAATTTTTTCAGTAATTTGTGCCTTTGAAAAAAGTGCTTTGGTTTCATGTAATTTTTGCAGTAGCTCTCATTTATGGTGTTAGATGAGTTTTTTTTTTAATGATGATCAATTTTTATTTAACAGTAATAAATATTTTTCGAGTCCAGATGAGGAAAATATGTTCTCAACTAGCAGTAGCTGTGCAAAAGCTAATATGTACATATGATTTATTAAAAGTTTGTTTTTACATGGACAAAAGTTAATGGTGAGGAAAGATCGTAGCTTGTGTACTCTGTATGAAAGTGCATGTTGCCCAGTAATTATTTAAAACATTATTTAACCACAAATTGCCACTACATGGTTGGTAAATCTTACGATTTCTTTGCCAGGAAGTTTGAAAGTACTTAAACAATATATTAAACACAGCAGTTTCTCAAAAAATACATCAATGTCAAATATTGCTCTTCGCTAACTCCTTACAAAGTTGCTTATAGACACCCCACACTGTGGAGAAAAACATATCCTACCAACTGCTGTGTGTTGAACATAGTGACACAAGGAAACAGCTTTCAAAAGTACATTTGTCCAACAACACTTTTAGTTTCAATGCAGCATATAGTGGTAATATTCAGGGATTAATTGAAATTTTTTTTAAAAAAAGCTTGTGTTGTGGAGGGAGGAGGATAATATTAATATGCATTTGATATATGAATGGTTTATATATGGTAATGACATTGCCATATATCCTCTTTTTGTAAAATATCCTTACAAGGATATTTTACTAAAGAGAGGCCTCTTTTTGTAAAATATCCTTGCACATGGTGGGAGGATGAGGACTTATTCAACATCATTGATGCATTAATATCTGAAAATTTCAAGTTCAAATGTATCAAAATTTATAGTGCTAGGGCTCATTTCATGTCTGACTGTTATACAGTATTACATGCACTTTTACAAAGCAAAAAAACCTGATTGCTGTGAACCATTGCATTATTTGTAAGAAACTGTGTTTTTCAAAAAAATATTATGTGAAAATATGGTAACCTAACATTGTTGTAGGACAACAGTGCAAATAAATGTGATTATGCTGTCTCAAGATAATGCTTTATTGTAAATTTTCTTTATGCATCTTTTAAGAAGGGTACAAAGATATTGTAATTGAAACTTGCATATTTGAAAACTGAATGTGTTTTGATCTATTTCTTCAAGAAAAAAAAAAGCTTCCATTTCTTTGCCTTTAGAAAACATTTCGGCTTTTGTAAATAAAAGGAAAAGGGGGGAAACTCTTTAAATGTAAAAATTAAAAATAAAAGGTGGAGTCGATGATTGTAATTTTTGAAAATATTAATAATTTCACATAGGTTTAAGATCTATTTCTTCTCCCTCTCTTATCTATTATAACAATATTTCAAAAGTTAAATTTGGATGTATGAAATTTTGAATTTCAGTCGATGTATAAAAGGAAATGATAATGTGTTCAGTTTGATACCAATATTTTAAGAAATGTGCTATGAGCTGCAGAGTAATCAATCTCGTTAATGTATAAATATGGATCTGTTGTGTATTACATTTGTTTGAGTTGGGGATGTGTCTGTTACAAATTTTTCTGATGTTTCATTTTTTTATCCCTTGTTATTATCATTTTAATTTTCAGGTATGGTATATGAAAAACATTTATTCAAAAAAAACCTCTGAGTTGAAATAATTTTTGAACCATTGTGTTACACAGTAAAAGCTCTTTATGAATATTCAAAATTTTAAAATTAAATATTTTATGTGTCCAAATAGTTTTTCAAATCAACTCTGTTCAAAAAGAAATTTCGTTTTTCTCTATTCCCTATTTGTGTTTATATATTCATGAATATTTTCTCTTGTTAACTAATATATTTATAAAAATTCTTTGTTGTTCTCTTAGAACAAAATCCATCTTCTCAAGCTGGAACTTTCACGTGGTCTGCGTCTACTGATCTGAAGAATAGCATGAGTTCAGCTAGTAATCATGGTGTGGGAATGGATACGAAATCTCATAATAAAGAAAATGAAGATGTGGAAGTTATGTCTACAGATTCATCTAGTAGTTCTTCTAGTGACAGTCAATAGTACTAGAAAACTATCATTATGAGATCTCTTTGTATTTTATATAATAATTCATTATTGTAAAAATATATCATTGAAAAATTGAAATTCATTTTGTACATATATGTTCATTAAATATTTGTTAAGTTTTAGTATTTTTTTTTAATTTCAAATAGTTGACATCTATGAAAAAAAGGTTTTTTTGTTCAACACAAAAATTACACAAAGAAAAAATTGCATTGTTAATGTTTAACTGATTTATTTTTGTTTATAAAGTAAACTTATTTAAACAAAAAAAAACCTTAAGGGTGGAGAATGAAACAACAACGAACAATTTATTTTCAAATTGTGCAGAAACTTGTTTGGTTTATTAATTTCAATTTACAAAAAGTTGTATGGCTGGCATTATTTCTGTTGAATCATTGTTTTAATTCATGATGCCATGAAAAATCTGTGTAGAAGAGTTAAATCTGTTGAAACCCAATGTCCTCAGGTTAGTATGGTTTGAAAGTTTGGAGAGTGCCAGTTCAGTCTTGTCCACTTGATCAAGATTTAAAATTACACGCTCCTTTACCTATTGCCCTCTTGTTGCTTTGAAATACAGTTTTAATAAACAATTAAAAGGTCCACACACAGAACGAATATCAGTTTAAGAACCTGCCAGTCAAATCACTTGGCTGAATTGCTGCCATGTTGTTTTACTGAGCAATTTATTCTGTTGATTCCCCCCTTTGCTTGCTCCTATCAATTAATATTTTATGCTGGATATTCTTTTTTGCCATCCTGATGAATTATGGCAAACTTGTTTTCTTTGTGATATTTTAGAAATTGAACATATTTAATGCAATTTTAGAAAAGGATGCAATTTTTTTCGCATGTAATTCCGTGCAATATGTGATTTTAATGTCATAATTTTTATGTTGCTTGATCAAATGAAAACATTTGAAATTAATTGTTATGTTATAATTATATATAGATTTGTATCATATTACACTCGTTTGTAAAAATTGAGAAGCAGAAAAGAGACAAGAATGGATTTAAAGACCAACTAGGGTCATTAGATATCTGTAAAAACTATTGCTCAAGGTACATCAGTTTAACAATGTGAAGTTGCAACATCTGCGTTATATCTTAATAGACTAACCTATAGATGACCTTTGGAAATATTAACCCATTCGCTGCCAACTTCAAGATATCTCGCAGTGCAGGCTGCAATTTTAGATTGATTATATATCTCCATTTGAGTTAGGAGTTATTAGAAAGGATGAATAAAAAATTTATATTATGCAAAAAATATATTAATTTTTATTAAAATTATTACTTGGATAATTATATTATATATGGATGTATTCCAAAAATTAAAAAAATATACATATTTTTTATTGTTGCTGTGAATGATGAGCTTTAAAGCAAAGATCAACGCAAAATGTTGGGATGCACTGGACAAAAATGCCTAGTCTCAGAATTTTTTTTTTTGTACTTTGTACACAATTGACAAGGCTTTGTAGGCATCCTTTATTTTTCTGTGGGAGGAAAATACTCAAGTACAAATGTATTTGTACCCTTTGAGAATACTAGATTACAAATACAAATGAATTTATAATTTTGTTGCTGCTTTCTCTTGCATTGCTGCTGTTGCCATCAAATAAATGCATAATAACAGATTCCCTAAATTGAAGCATCCTCATCTTTTATTCCCTTGATTTCTTTGGTTATAGAACAAGTATGCATCCTGCTTGAAGATTTCAAAGTAGGGTAGAGTGATTTTCATGAGGTCTGCTAATTATTTGTCCATTTTTATTATACTTTATAACAGCCAGCACCTTATATGATTTTCCCAGTGAGGATCATTACACATCTCTTAAAAAATCTTGCATATTATACATCTGACTGTCACCAAATAAAATTAGATGACCAATGTAAATGAAACGAAAAGACAACCGCTAAGAGAACTCGTAAGTGGCACTCAGCACAGGAATCTTATTCAGTGATGCCTAGTACAAGTTATCTCTTTTTTTTTTCCTTCAATAAAAATCACTGTTCATGCCATTACTATATTATATCAATAACTTAATATTATATTTTGAAAATTTTCATGTTTTTCCTTAAAATAAATCTATGGTACCCAGGGCAAGATGCTCTAAATTTGCCTGGCAGTGAATGGGTTTAAGCATGGTGATAGAGTATAGAATCGCGCTAACGGCATCATGTTTAGAATGTTTCAAACTATTGTAACAGTTGTTCGGTTCTGGTCATCAATGAACCATGATTGTTGATCGACAGTAACATCAGATCAAGGTCCACGAAATTCATCGTGGCTAAGGGCTAGAATTTTACGCCTGTCGTTAGCCAAAGCTTTGAGCTACCATGTAGGTGACAGTGCGATTTTGCTGGGTACAACACGATAGATGGCAACACCATTCGAAATCACTGATTTAACGAGCACTTTCTCCGTGTGTACTCAGTGGGCATTTGGTGGCATCGAACCCAGGCCTTCCAGTCTGGAGTCCAATGCTCTAACCACTAGGCTATCCAAATGGCCCTAGATGGAGAGTAGACATTATCTTGTTTAATGTTGCATGCATCCAAAATCTGAAGAGAGCATAAATATCCTATCATGAGAAGGACCTTGGATGTGGCACTTGTGGTTTAAAGAGGTGTGTGTACTTAGTACCTGTAGTGACCTTCACATCTTCCATGGGGATTTGATAACTTGTGTGTTATATTGTATTGAGATTCTATTTACCTAAATGCATTTTTTGGTATTTGCTTGAGTTCTCAGTAGAAGTATGTCTTACTGTTCCTTTTAAGTAATTGGTTTCAAATCCTATTTTTGGAACACACTTCAAATGCTATATGTAATGGATGTTATTTTAGAATATCTGCTACTATCCTATTACTTCCAAAATATATATTCCATGCATTTGTTACATTTCTAATATATCTTGACTGAAATAATTTGTTACACATTCTCTAAATAACCTTTTTGGAAAGACTGCCAATATTTGATGGAGGAAAAAATTGTGTGCCACTATTTGATAAAAAAAAATATGCATGCCACTTTCAACAAACAAAAGTGAAAAAATGCTACTTATAGGCTTATTATGGGATTTTTATGCAAATAGCACTTACTTAATGCAAGTTCATGTAGTGGAAATTTAAAAATAATATAATAAATAAGACAAAAGTACAAGCTTAGGTTTTATTGTTAAAGAACTTTTTACAGGTTCACTCAGGTGAGGTACAAAATAAAAATGAGTATCTTGAAGCATTTAATTCTAATTATAATAATTATTAAACAGTCAGTACTTTATTAATGTGGCTTTTAAATTCTTTTCTTTTTTACCAAATCATCTAAATTAGGATTAGCTCTTGAAGATGTTTACAAAGTTACGTTAATTTAAGTACATTTCAGCTGGTTTTGAGTTATGAACTTAATAAAATAAATATAACAGAAAAATTTATTATATTTTGATCAAATTTTTGAGGTTTTTGTCTGAGACAACCCTATTTTCACAGAATTAGAAGGGGGGGGGGAGAATTTTCTTCTCTTTTTAAATTGTCTTGACATGCCACTATTGCAACTCCACCGTGGGTTGGCCACCCCTTCTCTAAACTTTTAATTGCACCATATGAAGACAAACCCCAGTTGATTTAATAGTTTAGCACCCCATTGCATTACAAGATATTTGTAGTTGAACTTTATTTCCCGTTTCTGACAAATATTTTCATTACATTGCTGCTGTTTGCAAGTTTTTTTTAAATTAAAGTTAGAGAGCAGCAATGTCAGATTTTTACAATTGAGTGAACTTTTGAAGTACAATCAAAATTTCTTGAATTATTACCTCAATAATTCCAAGTTTACATATATGCTAGTATGTAATAATTCAATGATGAGAATACAAGAGTTCACATTATAAAAGGAAAATTTTTTCATCTTTTACATTACAAGCAACATAAAAACGAAAACATTCCCTGATTATTACCAAGGGTTTTCTATAATTTTATTAAACTATGATCCCATGAATGAAAAATATTCATGTAAGCATCAATTGTAGTATAAGTTTCTGGATATTGCAAGCTTTTTTTAAACATTAAAAAATATACAAGTGATTCAAAAATTAATTGGTTGGTAAACCATACATTTAAAGTTATTTTTTTAATATATTTTTTCAAAAAAGAATTTGGCTGACTTTTTAAAATGAAAAAAAAAATATATATATATAGCACTAAATAAGTACTTTGAAAAAGAAACTGTTTATATAAATCATAGTTCTTACTGAATATCAAGTTTGACTACTTATTCAAAATCATTCAAGTTAAAAAACATACACACACAAAAAAGTATTGGGACACTTGTAAAGCCATTTATAAAAATATTTATCACATTAAAACAAAATGAATTATGAAATATTTTAACATTTGGTGTACAGTATGTAAAATTTTATTAGTATTATATAATTATAATTTGATCTCGCTTTTCAAATATAATTCTAAGGCACAGTGGAATTTAAAAAGTATTAGGACACTTTTGAAATAAAAAATTTAAGGAATACACAGCGCATCAATAGAATTTAATTTCGCATCACTTTTTTTAGACTAGAAGTTAAAACATTAACGTTTCAACAGGCAATATTATTTATGGGGGAAAAAATGGCTAGAAACAAAGATGTATCGGTTTGTGCGTGAAATCTCGTAATAAATCATTGGAAAGAGGGGCAATCAGTGCGCTGTATAGGGAAAATCTTGAAATTGAGAGTAAGCCTACTGTTTTCAACATCATTGACAGGTTTAAAAAAAAAACTATTAGTGTTGAAAACAAGCAAATATCTGGGTGACCAAGGATATTTAATGAACGTTAAGAGAGGTGGATTATTGTGTACTTGTCTCACAATCCAAGAACTAGTGCAGTAAAAATGATTTTGCAATGTAAAAAGGAAGTTCGGAAAACCAGCAAATACTGAAACTGTCAGAAAAGCTTTAAGAAAACATAAGTATCACATTGCAGAGTACCTCAAAGGAAGCCCTACATCAGCAAAGCAAATAGACAAGCTAGGTTGGCATTTGCTAAAATGTATATAAGGCAGTCAATAGAATATTGGGGAAATGTAATTTTTGTTTATGAAAGCAAATATAACACTTGAGGATCGGATGGCAAGCCAAAAGTTTAGCGGAAATCAAATACAGCAATGCATGTCAAAAATTTACGGTCTACTGTCAAATATGGAGGGGGTAACCAAATTGTCTGAGGCTGCATGGCAAGATCTGGTGTCGGGAACTTACATTTTATTGATGGTAGGAGGAATAAATATGTCTATCTTTACTTTCTCTAACAAAGTGCGAGCAAGCCGAGAATCTCAGGACATTTTAAATTGTACCAAGATAATGACCCAAAACATACTGCAGATATTTGCAAGTAATAGGTCCTCTACCACTGTCATTAAGACTCCTGCACAAAGTCCAGACCTTAATCTCATTGAACATGTGTATTTGCAGCAAAATCTATATGAGCACCAAAATCGATAGATCGTTTTGGGAAGAATTGATCCAATCCACGCCAAATAGACTTCAAGAAGTCATAAAAAGCAAGGGCGGCCCAACAAGCTATTAATTTCAAAGTTTGAATAGTTTTTCTTGATTTATTGGGAAGTGTCCCAA
This sequence comes from Trichonephila clavata, assembly GCA_019973975.1. Lineage (NCBI taxonomy): Eukaryota > Metazoa > Arthropoda > Arachnida > Araneae > Nephilidae > Trichonephila > Trichonephila clavata. The sequence continues at coordinate 12,001 of BMAO01014428.1, read as the reverse complement.
TACTTTTTTTTATATAACTCGATTTCTTTCATTTTCAATTTTAACCATAATTGGATTGAATGTACGAGTTTTGTTCAAATTAATATTATTTGTATTTACTAAAATAACGTTTACTTCTCTTTTTGGTTTCATTTGTATGTTTAAGTAAAATACAAATCTACGAACTGGTGGTGTGTCCCAATACTTTTTTGACAGACTGTGTCAAACTTGCTTTGTAAGATTTTTATTTTTCATTGATTATATAAAATTTTTACTGATGATAAAAATAATGAAGTGAGAATATTTGCTATTAAACATTTACATGAATAAATTTTTAAAGATAGAATTTACATTTGATTACAAAAGCTATTACATTTACTTATATTTTAAGACTATTCCTTGGAGTTTAATCTTTGTCATGGATCATTAAGTAGAGTCTAGAATTTTAGAATTATGATATATTTATTTTGTGTAAGATAATAATTTACTATTTTCTATTCAGAGTATGTATATTGAATAATGTAATGTTCATGTTTAATCCTTTACAAGACCATGGTAAGTATACTTACCACCAACTTCCTAAATTTTTAAATATCGATGGGAAGCTATTTTCCTACCTATGCTTTATGCTCATAGCACTTTGACAGGCACGATAGCTGATTTCTAGATTTTCAAGTCGCAAACACAAAGGACAACCTGCAAGTTTCCTGAACAGCAAGGAAACTATTCAAATGGTGTACAATTGACTTCATTTGTTGACCATATGCGAACTTTACAAAAAAACAGACTTTGGCATTTGTGATCTACTAAAACACAGAAGATAGCGAGATATGTTTGTACATATTGCAACGTCCCACTATGTGTTTTGATCCCTGTTTTCTGAAATTTCAAAGTTAAATGTATAAAATTCTTAAATTTTTTATTACAAAATATCTAATTTTTTATTCCTTCTGTGTATTTTAGTATTTCCAAATAAAATTTTAAAATATTATGTAATGCGAGCTATACAAAAATGCATAATATAAGATGTTTTACCTCTGAATAGCACTCAGTGGGGAGCATTCTTCCCCTAAAAATGGTCTTAAGGTCAATTTAGTTTTGTGTAATGAGCTAAATGAATTTTTTATAAATCAAATCACAATATACCAAAAATGTTTTAACATAGCCTTACTAGAAAAAAATGGACTTATAAAGGGAGAATATAATCAATCTTGATATATATTTTCTAAATTACAGAAACTTACATATACAGGTTAGTTTAATTATATTAAAAAAGCACTTGAATTCTTATACTAATAAGGAAATACTCTATGAAATTGCATTAAAACTTCATCTCTACACAATTCTTTCCAATTTTTTTTTGAAGATTTTCATAATAGGTTAACTTGCCAAATTGAGAGCATGACAACTATGCATTTTTTTTTTTATGTCAGACATTTTACAAAACGTTTAAAGAACTTAACAAAAATGCATGTGTCAAGTTTCTCAATGGTCAAATTGTGATCTATTTGTACTGAATGTATATTGCCACAGAACTTCAGAAAATTTCATTTACAGTACCTTTTTCCTCTCCTAATACATATTTATTTATAACAATTTTGCACAGTTCTACTTTTTAACAGTCCCCTCTTGATGGCTTACACATCTTTGGTTAATATAAGTTCACAACTCTGATTTTTTCTCATATTTTTATTATCCTCTATATAAGTACATCAGCTAATACTTCCTCCTTTCTTCGGATCTTAGAATATACCCTTATAACAATTAACGTGTTTTTTACTATTAAATTAATAAGTGTTTGTTATAGCATGGTCAAATATGGACGTTGTACTAGTAAAGATCAATCAACAATTGTAGAAAGATAAATAAAAGAGGTTTTTTAATGCACTGGTTATGTATAAAACTCATTTTATACTGTATCATTAAAGTTACACTTTTACAATAATATTTTGCAGAACTATTTTAACTGAAACAAAATTACATTGTATTTTGAAAAAGAAACAAAATCAGTAATTTAAAAAAGCTTTTATTTCACAGTAGTTGACAATTTGATCGGTAATATATAGAGAGAGTTGTTTTATTAAATAAAATTTTTTTAGAAATACATTTTTCAATAAAACATTTAAAAACTTTCAAATCTAAAGTGATTTGGAAAAAATCAGTATGTTTAAAATTTACTCAATCAAATTTTAGTATATTAAATTTAGAAGCAATTTCCCAAAAGGTGAATTTTAAATTCGTTAAATAAAAAAAAAATTTTATTGAAAAAGACAATATATAATTTTCTAACATAGATATTTATATATATATATATATATATTAAATTACACCATTTGATATAGCAGCAAGTAATATAATGTATTTATATTTTCCTCTCCAAAAAGTACAAAGCTTAATAGCTTTTAATAATTGCACACATCAGAAGTAATAGAATATCCACATATTATATTGACATAGACACATAGCAAAATAAAATTTTAAGAGCAATACATGTATATATATATTAAACTTTTCAGAGAATACAAGCTTAAAACTTTCAATATTATTTCTACACAATACCCTTGATATACAATGACTCAAATCATCATACGTCACAATCTATATATAATGCTGTCACACACTTTTAAACAATGCCCAATAATTTATCTGTGCTGTATAACAAATGCAGTAAGATTTGTATAATACAAAGGACTGTTTGATCGTCACAACTGCAACCAGGCAGTAGTTAAGACATTTAACACACCTCAATTAAGAAATAAATTTATTTCAGTACAGTTGTATCTTCATACAAAATAACAGTATAATTAAACACTTCTTAACCATCCAAGAACAAGTTTTGATTACAACATTTAATACACATAGCAAATATTTATTTTCTATAAAATAAACAGAAAATTGATTTTCACACATTTAAAGATCTTTTCATAAGTTATAACGAAAAAAGCAAGCATAACATTTGCTGAAAAGGAGAAAACATTGTTAGATAATATGAATTAATACAAATACAGCACCATAATTCTTATGAATGACAGACATTTTTACCTGCCAATTATATATTAAAAATAAAGATATCTGCACAAATAAAAATATTTAACATAAAAAAAATTTTGATAACTTCAGCACATGCACACAAACAATTATATTTGTAAGATACATAAGTAATCCAATTAAAAACAAATAGCATTTAGCTATCTTTTATTAAATAAATAAATCTAATATACAAAAAAATTTCAAAATTTAAAAGACATTAAATATTTAAAATTCATCCCAAAAGAACAATAATAAAATATTAATTAAAAACAAGTGTATAGTTATAATTTTATTCCTATCCTACACCATTGCTATTTTCATCTGAACTTTTTACTTTTCAATATTTAAAACAGTGATTACTATTTTAAAGCTAAAAATTTTTCTTTAACTTAAATTTTTTAACCAATATTTTGATACACTACATGAAAATACAAGTGACAATACACCTGATATGTAATATTCCTTACTCTGCAAAAAGCAAAAATTACATTCAAGGTAATATATGTATGTACAATATACATATATATTATGTATCTTACAGAATGTTTTAAAATAAGTCTCATTGCAATGCTATTTTTAACCACATTTCTATTTTCACTAATGTCAAAAGCTCAGGAAAACAAAATAATTATTACACCCTGCACAAATAAGAGAATAATCACATAGCACCATAAATAATTGAATGCTTCACAATCATTATCATATTCTGGTAAAAAGAATTACAGCAAAGCACTTTTTTACAAAATATGCAAAACACCTAATCAACATTACATTTATTATCATCTAAATGAACATTAAAATGTATATCAGGAAAAGAACAACACACAGAATTTTTCTATTTATTTTAATCTGGAATCAGCTGTATAGATTCAAGTACAGACTCAATTATCCAATATATACCACATATGGAATTTTTATAAAACCCCCAAAATTTTTTATATATTTTAAAAGTTTGAAAAAAACACTATATTTATAGGACACCTAGTTTTGTAGAATGAAAATAAACATTATCCTTAATTATTTTTGCAACTTGCTTGCCTTTCCATATAAATTTTATAAATGAAATTCAAGAAAATTTTTTAAAATAAATTAAATACGTAATTTCAAAAAATATGTACTAATGCTATTCTATATTTAAAAATTAAGCTATTTAGCTTTAATGCGATTGTTAATTTTTCGGTTCCGACAATTAATAAAATACATCATTAAATTCTTTACAATTTGAAAAAAAATTAAAAATAAAATTAAATGTATTATTAGTGCTCCTTTAATATAGATTAACATATATCAAATGAAAAACTTTATTTACAATTCTCTACAAAAATTATTGATCTTCAGACATTAAAAAAACTTAACTTATTTCATTCAAGGAAAAATTATTGGATAACTGAGATTTAGAGGCATATTTTAAATTTAAATTAAAAGTAATTTGAAGCATTTCATATAAAATTTTAAAACAATTCAAAACAGAATATGTGTATTTCCAACAGTGGACGGAAAATATTTCTCGATTAACTGTAATATTACATGTATATATTGGTAATACTATGTCAATCCACACACAAAAACTTTATTTTTGCCAAGTTATAGCCAAAAAAGGCACAGCTATTACTCATTCATATGCACAAATATTTAAAACATTGACAACTATTCTAATAGTAAATTAATTACATCAAAATTTATAAATCTGCTTTAATTGCAAATTCCATAGCAGAATTTCAAGAATAATTTTATAAAATGATCATAACTACTAAACACAAGATGTATTTCATTTAAAAAATAAAAAGCGGAATGTATATAAAAATTGGTTTCTTAACATCTTTATATTAAAAAAAAACACCATTTCATATAAAAATAAAAAAAATGCACTGGAATAATATCAAAATGCTTCTAACACAAAAGGGGAGAAAAAAGAAAAACAGCACAAAGCCCTGAAAAATTCTGAAATACATTGAATGCCAAAATAACTGTACTGAACAAATTAATTTAATTCAGTAGTATACTGTCACTTGGTTGAAATATAAGTATACAGATTTAGACACAACTGTTATTTCTAATTCTAAAATAAATCTTGTAACAAAATTTTAATCAACAACAACAAAAGGAAAAGGTTGGATAAATATTATGACTCCATAATTTTGCACATTATAAATATAGGAATGAAATTTATATAATTCAACATTTACTTCATATATTATAAAATTTTCACATTTTTTACAAACATAGAGATTTTACCTAATATTTATCAATTATTAAATACCATATCATATAAATATCAACAAAAGAAATAACATTCATATAATAACATAAATTCATTGACATAAGGCCATATCTCATAACCAGCAGGATTACAAATTTTACACACATATACAACACATTCTTTGCGAGACTTCAATGAGCTTCCAAAGAAACCAATTCAAGTCAATAGGATAATCAAAGACATTTGACATATTTTTTCTATAGATGCATTAATACCACATGCACAAGTAGCATTTTATTTTCATAGGATTGTATCATTTGATGTCAGCAGTAGAAATATTTGTAGCATAAATATAACAGACTTAGATATAATATAAAATAACTAAATACAAAATAATCATAACTACACAGCTTATGATTTAGATGATAAAGCTTGAAAAGCACATTATCTCTATAATAATTTTCCTTCTCATAAAAAGACTTTGAAGTATGAAAAATCCTAAGCTCGTGGTAATACCATATCATTGGCATTGTTTTATCTTTCATTTATCGAAATTTTAATTTTAACTAAAATTACAAAAAAGTAAATGCAAAAGAACCCAAACAGTGAATAATTAAAATTTTAGCTTAAAAGAATGCATTACATTTACACAGCAAAATACATATGCACCCAGGTATATAGAAATTCAGCCATTACGATTTTATTTGAATAATTTTTATTTTAAAATAAATTTAAACAAATGCATCATAACACTTTATATTCATACTACTGGAATAAGATTTTACTTTAAAAAAGGAGGTTATACACAAATAAATATATATAGCTATACAATTAAAAATTACAATAATTAAATTAATATATCACTAAATGTTAATACAAATACTTATTAATGATACATTGAAATTTCAGCTAAAGTAAAATGTAAGATAATCAGTTCAAAATAACACTTAGAAAAACTGAATAAAATATAGAAGCAAATGTGCACATACATTCATAAATAACAATTCCTGGGGTTTGTGAGAAAGACATTCACTGTAAGGTTGTAAATAATTCGATTGATTTTCTTTTAATATTAGAAATCATGCACAATTAAAAGAAATATCTAACAATTTATAATTACATATTGATAAGCTATTTTTTCATACATAAAATAGGATAATTAAAACAATCAAATGGAAGGTAAAGGACTTTAAAAAGAGAAGGCATTTCAGCAATATCAGGAAAATCAAAAAGAATCCATTGCCACTTCATTAGGTTCCAAGCACCATGAATGAGCAATTGTATAATGTAACATCGATTCAAGAAAAGAGCGAAAAGTTTTTTTATGTTGGTGCACTCAAACAAAAAATGTGTTCCAAAATCATGGCAAATAAAAAGGAAATTAGTTCAAAAACAAAAACAATCATGGCAGTCATATGCCATTCGGTCATTGTCCTTCTGTCGGGATGCGAGACGGTTTGTGGGGTAGTCACTGGTGTAGGTGGAGTAATTTCTGCTTGCTGTGTTGTGAAGACAGTAGATGGACTAAAATTTCCAATCAAGTCCCCTTCCTCACAATGTCGCACAGCAGCGACTCGTAAGACATAATGTGTGTTGGGTTCAAGATTATCTATAGTACACTTAGTATCGGCTCCTTGATATACCTACAGAACATAAAATCAAGTTATTTTTAAATGTTCACTTGTCTTTTATAGAGAATCAAGGAAATATTAAGAAAAAGAAATAATACATGCAGGCGAAATATGTAAACAAAAACCCCAAATCTACAAGAAATTTTATTTGTTACTTCTACATAAGAACTTATAATGCTGCAAGTACTGTTCTTCAATACAGAGGATCAGTATTTAAATGAATGAGATGTACCAATTTGATGCAACATTTATAATGTTTTAACTTGATGATTATTACAAAGATTTTCAATAAAAAAAGATAATTTAAACATATGACTAAATTTCAGATTTTTCTATACTAATTTTTTTAAAAACCACTTTCAAACACTTTCTAATTTAAAGTATAGATACATAGTAGACATACTATTAAATAAGTTAATAAAAAGAAAACAAAATGGCTAACTGAGCTCTTCAAAATATCTGAAAAAAAATATCCAAATATAGTTAGTTTGAGAACAGCAGTTTTAATTCTTTAAAATATACAGAGTTAAAAATACTACTTACTATTATGCCACTTGTAGAACTAGTTAACATCTGCAGCTGGTATGTACAACAGTTTCCAGGAAGTTGTTTGGCACCAGTCCATTCAGCCTGACAACTATTGTCTGTTACATTAAGAACTTTAGGAGCTAAAAGGAATTTTTTTTTAAAAATGAACATAATTATTTTAATTATGTTATAATAAAATAAATACCTGACATATATACTATAAATTTTCTTGTTGCTATTCAATTAATATATTTCATACTTATAATTTCTGTAAAAATACATTGCTTGGAAGACTACAAAAATTTTTTTTGATATGTTAAGTTATATTTTACAAACTTCACATTAAAAAATCAATTTCCAAATATAATTAAAAAGAAAACTGATTAAAATTAATAGTGATTTGTTCTTTAAAACAATACAACACATAACAAAATGATACTTGGAGTTCTATCAACATCAATGCCAAAACTTATATTTCATTTTCTTACTTCCACATTATATATATATATATATATATAAATCATGTGCATATGAAATTCAATTTGATTTATTACACAGAAGTCCCAATGTTCCATATGATAACCATACAGCCATATGAATGGCTTTATAAACAATAAACACCAAATTACCACATGCTTGTTTTAGAAAGAAAACAAAAATTTAAAGATCACCATTTAATTATACATAATTATTCTATTTTCACAATTACAAAAAAGATATTCATCACATTTTTTCAATAATCACTTAATAAAATGTATATTTAGGTAAAGAATCAATAAAGAGCAAGCTTCATAATTACTCTTATTGTACATTAAGTTTAAAAATACTATTAAAATTCAAGTAATTAACACATTAAAAATGTGAGTTACCACAATTCATTTACAAATAAAAATACCTTTAAGAGAAGGTGGTGAGGCTCGACTTGTCTGAAAAGTATAAACAGTAGAATAAGGACCTTGACCCGACTCATTAGATGCACAAATGCGGAAATTCAGTAAGGTATTTTCTTGGAGTCTGTTCACTTTACAGCTGAGTCCAGCCCCATGATATACTCGTGCAAAGCTGTAATATTATGCAATTCATAAATTTAAAAAATCTCTAAAAATATATATCATTAACATATAAATTATTATTTTAACTTAATGTTAAACATTAAATTACATGTTATGCATACTAATATATGTGCAAGTATATATTATGTGTATGTGTGATTAAGAGTTTACTAATATATTACTGTAGACATTTGATTATGACCCACACAAACAGTCTTATTAAACATCAATATTTTGAGTGTAATTTTTAAGTCAGATTCATAGCAATTTAGTATATGATTGATATGTATATATGTATTTGTGTATATGTAAATATATACACAGTCATGCATATAAATACATATAACATAGGCTATCTTGAATAACGCATAATTTTTTGGCAAAGAGAAGCTAGGGCATGTGACACGCCCAACATTTTCTCCTAAATTGATAAGGACCTGCGAAATTCCTCCTACTCTAAATTTTCCCGAGGCTATATTTGAAATCCAAATGTTAAAAATTTTTATAATGTAATTTCACCATCAAGCAGCCATCCTAGCATTACTGGGGCTTGGCACATTGCTTAATGAAAAGTCACATAACAGCTGTGCAAAAAATTAAATACTTCATGAAAGTTTAAAAAAATTTTTTTAATAGTGTGTAAGAGCCTCTAATTTTTACACATATGGCAAACTAGGGTAACTTTTCATCAAGAAAAATTATGAAAGAAATCACAAATAAAGCCTTAAAAAAAGGATTAACACACATCACACAAAAATCTTTAAATCTGTAACTTTGAAGGAATTTTTTTTTAAATCTTCAGTCCAAACACAGTTATATACAAAGAAAAAAAGTTAAACGAAATTTTTTTAAGAAATTAGGAAATTATCAAGCATTTGTCAAATTTCTTTAAATTGCTCAGTTAAAGTTAGAAAAGCATGCATTTTTCAAGAACATTTTTTCCAATGATGATAAAGAGAAAAGGGGCAATCCAAACATTCAATACACAAAAACAATTTAAATCAGGCTTTTTTAAAAAATTAGAAAGTTTTATTTTGTAAAAGAAAAACTATATCATGTTTTGCAAAATTAATGTCTTTTTGATTTAGGAATTATTGTTCTATGTGATTTAAGTATGGAGTGAGTGATGGCAGTTTTATAAGAACCAAAAATGGCAGAACTCTTTCCTCTCGTGTCTTTTAATCTCTACACAATAGATGGCATTACAGGAGAAGGCCAATAACCACTATATGGCATGTGTTTAATTTCTTTTTAATAAATTTTAGTTTAAAAACTTAAACGATTAAAATTGATTCTTTTGGTTTATTTCCCATCTTTAGGTACTTTTGGTACATTGCTGGATTCAACAGTTCTTGAGAAAAGTCTGGCATACATACAAACATCTCAAATTTTAACAATGTAGATATGTATGCATGTCATGTGTGTATGCTAATTTTATCACAAAAAAAAAAAAAAAAGAATTGGCTTCAGGGTAAGACCACTTGCCACTTCTTTTCTCTGAACAGACAGCCTTTTAGCATGAATTTAACATAAAGTAGATGTTCAATATGAGTATTCTACTAAATATTTGGGTCGCATTATAAATTCATGCCAAAATTGGAGAAACAGGCAGAGCATTAGAAAAATAAGGCATTTAAAAGACTGTCTGAAAAAGGTTACCTGGCTCAAGGTGTAGCTGTGATAAATGTTGACGATTACTTATCTATATTTATAAAGGAGAAAAGCGACTCACTGACTGACTGACTAATCACGATATTTCTGGAACTATTCAACCTACAGACTTGAAATTTGGTAGACATGTTCCTTTCATAGAGTAGACATCAGCTAAAAACGGATTTTCCGAAATTCGAAACGCAAGGGGCGTTACTGGGGTTTAACCACTTACCAGTTTTGCCCGAACGCCGCTCGGGTGCAGCGAAAGGGACTTTTCTGATTTGCCCGAGCGGCGCTCGGGCAGCATGTTTTTTTACGCCGATCCACTGATTTGCCCGGCTTTTTCTCATTTTTTTAGTTTCCATTGCTTCTAATAGATGGCTCTAGTTGTCCAGTAAAGACTGGCTTTCAAAATAAGTGTAAACCTGTTTCATCTGGTTTTACTGCTTTACGCGGGAAAAAGTGCAAATTTAGTTTATTGTATCACGCGTTGCGAATACTTTCTTTCCTCATTTTATGTTACAATGAGTGATAGTGAGCGGCTTATTACAGAATATAATTCTGATATTGGATCAGATAGTGAATCGGAAATTTCGCTAAATGATTCAGGCAGTTGTGAAAGTTCGTTATCGGACTTCTCTAGTGACGAAGAAACGGAAAGTTCGGATGACCTAACTCAGGTTCGGAACTTTTGCGAAATTGATATCAATAATCCTCCTCCACCACCACTAAGATTTCCTTTCACAGCGAATCCTGCTATCCATTTGAATATTGATTTAAGTGAAGGAACTCTACAGTTTCTTGATATTTTCTTTGATGATAACCTACTTGAAGTGATAGTTTCTGAAACAACAAATATGCAGATCGAAGTATTCGAAACTGTAATCTTCGAAGAAATAGTAGAGCAAAAAAGTGGGAACCAACATCAAAAAACGAAATTCAAGTGTTTTTTGCATTGAATATTTTACAAGGGATTGTAAAAAAAACCTGGTATTGAACTATATTGGAATAGGCGACATTCAACTTCAACGCCATTTTTCTCAAAAATTAAGTCTTACCGTCGTTTTAACCTAATTCATCGATATTTACATTTTTCCGATGATGCGAAATTTGATGCTAAAACACATGAGTGTCCGAAATTACAAAAACTGTGGCCTGTAATAAAACACTTGAATGCACGTTATCAAGAAATCATGACACCTGAAAGAGATGTAACAATAGATGAGAGCTTGATGCTCTTCAAAGGACGACTGCACTGGAAGCAATATATACCACTAAAGAGATCACGATTCGGTATAAAAAGTTTTATGTTATGCGAGTCAAAGTCTGGTTATGTATATCAACTTATTATATACACTGGAAAAGACACACTTTTCGATAATAATTACCAATTTTTGTGCTAGTCATCTCAAGTTGTGATGACACTTATGCAGCCACTATTGAATAAAGGATATTGCATATAACGACAGATAATTATTACACATCTCCAGAACTGGCAGATATCCTTCTTAGCAAACAAACAGATATGTATGGAACACTCAAACTCAACAGGAAAGACGTTCCAAAGGAACTGCAATCAAAAAAACTAAAAAAAAGGTGAAGTCCGTGCTTTCCAAAGAGGAAAAGTGTGTATCATCAAATGGATGGATAAGAAGGATGTAAGTCTTTTATCTACAATACATAATCCTGAAATGATTGAAGTGCCATCTCACAATGATGAGGTCAGAAAAAAACCACAAGTAGTAAATGGAATATAACAATACAATGGGAGGTGTAGACAGACTACATCAACATCTTACCAATTATCCCATCATAAAGAAGAGAGGAAAAAAATACTACAAAAAATTATTCTTCCACCTTTTTGATATATCACTGTGGAATGCTTTGGTTTCGTACCAGAAGCACGGCGGAAAATACTCCCATTTGAA